>JAWPHD010008266.1:0-117392 GCA_037043455.1 Cyrtodaria siliqua
CAAGATATGTGTATAATGTGGACATGTATGTTAGGATGACATTGTGTTGGGAGTAAACATTAAAAAATAAAGCATAACTGTACAAATTATTGTTAGGAATGGCTGGACATGATGAAGATAATAACATAAGGAATGACATCGTATATAGTTATGACTAAAGAACATACATCACTGAGCCTGAGGTTGGAATATTCAATTTTCATGTGTGGGATATACATGTAGAAGTGCATGGTGATGTTTCTGATTCTGATGTGAAAATGGTAGGGATGATTTGTTATCTGGAACACATGAATAGTCACAGATACAAACATCCCATCTCGGAGTACTGCTTTACACACACTTATAATACTGCCTATCTCTAATCCATAACGCTGGCTGAGTGTCGTCAGTAGACTGTCGTTTGCTGTAAACACTACCACGTGTATATGTGTACACTTCTCAGTTCATAACCCCACAGGCTCCTCCCCTATATTTTCAGATTTCTGTCAGTTTAAAACGAAATTGAAACTAGGAATAAGAAATACTTTTACACAAATATGTTTTTGTCAATACACTTGTTTAATATCAGTTTACTTCTTTGCCAAATATTGAATTTTGTTATGAGGTGGAATTTTCAATATTTTGAAAAAGGTCTCCCTGATTTAACCATGTATACATTTGAATGAAAAACCTGCCACAGCTCCATCTATTGGCTTTTGTACGGCAGTTAACCTTTATCACCGATACTGGTGGATTTTTTTTATGTTTTCCATGATATCGGCCTTTTTGTTTGCAACCTTTGTCCCATCATCACAAAACTAACTCAGTGGTACAGGTGCATTCTCAAAAGTCATAGCTCTTTCCAGAGGCGTATTTGTTAATTATTGTATGGTCATTAGCCCTGAATACATCTCTTCCTCATTACTTAGGATATCTTTTGATTTGCATTTCACAATCTTACTATTTGTAATTGTCTTTTTTAGTAAGACATAAACAAACTCTTAGTGAGCTTCTCCTGTCCTTCGTGCACTATTAAACGTTCAATAAAACATCTTTAAGTCGACCTAAGACATTCATTGTCAGTTTGTTCATTAGGAGGGGTGATTATAATTGAGTATATACTACTTTTTTTGTGTCATGTAAGCAGTCAGATGCAATATTGGACTAAAATTCAGCCCAGAGCGGAAGGAGCTCTGCTCTGTCATCACAAAACATGTCACATCTACCAACGTTATACATTAATTTCTTTAATCTCAAACATCTTTATTCTAATGTCTACAGCTAACATTTGAATGTTCCCTCTTCATAAACTTTACCGGTTCTCTGGTAAAACACTCCCAGGTAAAATAGCCATAGAGGATAAATACTTTAGAGTAGTTTGTTATGACTACTTTTTAATAATTTAGAATACACTGTAGTTAAAATAACTTTACAAGATTACATAAATCTAAACGTTTATGTAAGTTAAAAAAAGTTGATTTAAAAATAAAAACAATTATATAATACATTTTGAAAAATTATATGGCTGTAACACGCTATTTAAAAAATAAATTGCAGTATTGACCTAGATTTTGGCCTGTTTTTTTCAAATTAGGGACAATTATTTTCTCTAAAAGGTTAAAATAAGTATTAAATTGCTAAAACTATGTAAGACTATACTCACAAGTATTGACCTATGGTATTTTATATATATGTATAAGCCCCAAACCAATCTTTACAAAAATGGCGACCATCTTGGATGCCATATTGGTTTACTCGGTGTGCCCTCATTTTTGCCAATTTATGCTGATTGTGTGATAAACTTCAGACCAAGACGAACACTTTGATATATATATAATATGTTTTGTTCTATTTTTGTTACTACCTACCCCTTAAAATAATCATCGATTTTGGCCATGGTCACCCTAATATTCATGCAACATGTACATATTTTTTTTCTACACTTTATTTTGTAAGCTATACAGTAGACACTAATTTTAAAAGTTATTAAATGATCAAGATATATCCAGTTTCTTTATTCCGTTAAGTAGCATTGAGCACATGGAGGCCTATATAATTTTGAACATTACAAGAAGATTTAAAAAGCGAACATGAACAGTAGCATTCTAGGACGACAGTCAACCACAAACACACACACACACACAGAAACAAAGAACAACTTTAAAGATTAATAAAAGGCAAGAAAAGACAACACAAACACAAAAGGGTTGACAATAGGGCTACCGCCTTGGAATGGTCGGTGGCCAAAAAGGGGTTATAGGGTGCACCAAACCTCACTCTTACCCTATTGTCATCCCAATAAACGGGACAATGTAAAAAAAGGTATGCCAGCCAGGTTATATTCACTAACAAGCACTACAGGATTAATAGGCAATATAAGTAAAACACATAAATGATCATGTATATATAATATAACAACAAGCATAGAAAGCCACAAAATAAGTACTCAATGACTTGGCAGAAGCCGGAGCAACAAGAGAATAAACCGTTAAGGGTACGATAAGACAAGATTAAACACAAACATCAAACACTACCGTCCTATAAGGTTTTAGGTAGACGTCATCATATGGTCGCACAATCAAAGAGGAAAGCATAGTGGCAAACGGTAAATGGGTCCACCACTAAACATGCAGTGAGTTGAAAAATGATAGGGTCATTACCTCTTTTGATAAACGTTTTAACACGTTTAATAAAGATCGTATGAAAGTGATTATGACCAAGGGTCTTACGAAGTTTGTAAATACCATCACCATAAAAGGCATGTTGTGATAGTCCTTGTCGCAGAAGAGTTCTTTTACTTTTATATTTTAAAAGTAGATCCGGGTAACGATAATACAATTTTGCAAAGGTTTTTCAAAGTTAATGGTAACGGTAGCCCTGCAGGAGTAGCCTTTTAGTTATACACAGATTACGAATATTAAAGTCCTCAACTCGACTACAAGCTCTAGAAAAACGAATAAGTTGCGAAACATAGACCCCATAAGAAGTAGCCCGAAGAACATCCCCACCTAAGTGAGGATAATTAACAATATCAAACCATGATCTATTTTTAAAATATAAAAGTATTTTAAGAACTCTTCTGCGACAAGGACTCTCATAAACTGACTTCTATGGTGACGTGATGCATCGGAAGTATCCGATGAAAGACTCAACATGAAATCTCTTTCATAGCAGTACAAGAACAAATATGCTACAAGAGGTGCACAGTTAGTACCCATAGGGATCTATACACGGTTGTTCCATACCTGACGAAAATATTATATAATAGGAAAATGAGTGCCTCACAAACTTCTTGGCAAGTCCACATTGTGTAATTGTCTAAAATGCCGTTATTAGAAAAAGGTTTAATACGGTTACAGGCCAAAAATGTAGTTTTTTTCTCTAGCGAAAGTGTTTTGATTAAGAGCAATCAGATTGTCTTTGATAAGGTGATGCGGTAAGGTTGTATATACTGTAGAGAAGTCATAAGTACTTATAGATGAAACTTGACGTTTACTGCAAATGTTATCAAGAACGTCTCCTGAATTATACATTAATCCCAGAGTTTTCATAGGTTTTAGCATAATATTGTTTAACGTGATCTTTAAGGGCAGTACGACGAGAAGTTAAAAGCTTGGAGATGTTTGTGGTGGTGCAGGCACTAGAATACAAAATAAAACGAGCTTTATACGGGTTTTTATGTAATTTAGGAATCCAGTGCATAGTTGGCAGTTTGTTTTGCTTTTCGTCTACCCCAGCCTTGAAAGTACTGCACAAAGTGATATGTGTGGAAACAACGTCATCCTCAGTAGATTGAAGTGGAGTATACGAATTAGTGCTACTGAGTTCCAGAGATAAAACATTAAAGCCTTCGTATATATTAATATTTTAATACTGAATGATACTGGCTTACATCAAAAGTCGAAAAGGAAATTTTGGCCGGATCAGCAGCTCATAATTATTTCAACTGTTCCTTATGTATACATCATATTTTTGAGAGGTATTATTGTTTATTAATGATCATTTCTGCCGCACATTACAGTGGCGTTGGAAGGTTTTAGATACTCGGAAGGAAGGTGGGGCCCAAATGAACATTTTCAATTTTTGATAAGTTTCCCCCACCCCCACCGCCCTGTTTGCTTGTCACAAATGTTAATGCAAACACTATCTAATTTTGTTCGTCAATTTATTGGTGTTATGCTCTGCCGGCCACAAGCACTTGTGCGTGCCAAAACATAAACTGGCACAATATGTGGTGGGAAGTTGGGGAAAAACACACACCAGGCCCACCCCTGTCAGATTATTGAGGTGTACCCTCACTCCCCCTACACATACACACATAAATCCATTTCAGACTATATTGTGTCTATACATTTAGGATGTCCTATTGGTTAAATGGCGGGAGGGAATATAAACCTTAGAACTAAACACTCACATACATAAACTCAAATGTATCTGCCATGGCTTTAATTATGCTTTCATGAACAGCACCAAGTTTAACGGTTGAGGAGTACATTCTTTAATAAACTTTTTCGTTCGATTATGTTACGTTGATAACTACTTATATGTATTAGTTTTATATAATAAAGATAAATCAATGACAATCAATATTCGATCTTTTCTGACGTCGCTCCATTACAGTTTACATAACGTGTACAGCTAAAACTGTTGAATCAGGTGGCACAGTAACTAGCAAGTACCGGTTTACTCAATTTTCATTGAAACTCTACATTTTGAAAACGTTGTTACCTTTAGCGTAGATAGTTGTTACCTTTAGCGTTAACACGAAAAGTTGTTACCTTTAACGTTAGCGTTGTTACCTTTAGCGTTGGAATGGTTACCTTTAGCGGCAGTTGTTACCTTTAGCGGAATTGTTACCTTTTGCGTTGGAATTGTTACCTTTAGCGGAATTGTTACCTTCAGCGTTGGAATTGTTACCTTTAGCGGCAGTTGTTACCTTTAGCGGAATTGTTACCTTTAGCGTTGGAATGGTTACCTTAAGCGGCAGTTGTTACCTTTAGCGGAATTGTTACCATTAGCGTTGGAATTGTTACCTTTAGCGGCAGTTGTTACCTTTAGCGGAATTGTTACCTTTAGCGTTGGAATGGTTACCTTTAGCGGCGGTTGTTACCTTTAGCGGCGTTTGTTACCTTTAGCGGAGATTGTTACCTTTAGCGGCGGTTGTTACCTTTAGCGGCAGTTGTTACCTTTAGCGGAATTGTTACCTTTAGCGTTGGAATTGTTACCTTTAGCGGCAGTTGTTACCTTTAGCGGAATTGTTACCTTTAGCGTTGGAATGGTTACATTTAGCGGAGATTGTTACCTTTAGCGGAGATTGTTACCTTTAGCGTTGGAATTGTTACCTTTAGCGGCGGTTGTTACCTTTAGCGGCGGTTGTTACCTTTAGCGGAATTGTTACCTTTAGCCTTGTTACAACTTGCGCAAAAATTAAAAAAAGAGCAGTCATTTCTTAACGAGGCAAACTACAGCATTTTTAACTAAATCTAGGTCATAGCTCCGGTGTTAACTACAGTTCCGATTTGGCTGTTTATTTAACTTGCTTTTTTTAATATTAGTAATCTAGTAAAATTTGGTGAAGTTCAAATAAAAAATGAAGGCCCGATCTTCTAAACGAGGTAAAATGCAACATTTTTAACTAAATCAAGGGCCATAACTCTAGTGTTATTGGTACGTTATAGCTGGTTATCGACTTGTCCGAGCTTTCATTGATATCAATAATCTGGTAAAGTTTGGTAAATATCGTGTTAACGAGGTCACATTATAGCATATTTCAGAAAATCAAGGGCCATAACTCCGGTGTAAATGGCTGGTTCAAGAATTCGTCCGAGATCTTATGGATATATTACTACTGTGTAAGTTTGGTTAAGATCAAATGATAACTGGAGGGCTATAGTGACCACAATAAAACATTATGCATTTTTGTAAATTCAAGCAATTAGAGATTGAATCTGGCTGGTCCGAGATCTTATGAATATATAACTACTATAATCGTTTGGTAAAAATCGGATGAAAAATGGAGAGGCTAGAGTGCCCACAAAGCAAAAGGCAAACGGACGGACGAATGGACGGACTGATGGACGGAAGAACCACACAGCATCACATAAGCTCGACTGGCCTTCGGCCAGAAGAGCTAATAACAAAAAAGTCAGTTTCAGTAAGTCTTCTTGACCCACTCTGCGGTATGCGGTATAATTAATATTTTAAGACGTAATAAACTTAAATCACTGGTCTGAAAATAAAACATGTATGTTCTCATTAGTGTTCATTTTCGGTAATTCGTATCTCCGTTTCGGTCCGTTTCGAAAAATCAACTCCGTTCCGGTAAATCGTGTAGCGTTAGCTCCTCCCATCAATTAGGTACCTCCCCTGACTTTGAGGGGAGTCCAATTATCAGATCGTGAAGGGAGTCAACGAATGATTTCGGTGGATGTGACGTTTTCGTAGATCAGTATACTCAGTGTAAAATGCGGCAATATTATTTCCGGGATCTTTAGGTCCGCAATGTTTACGGAGCAGAATGAAATCTAAGTGCAACTGAATGAAATTGCAAGTATTGGAATGGAATAAGTGTAACTCTTTAAAAGTATTTTCATGGATGAACATCTATGAATCCATGAATATATAACGAGAAAGTTTTGAGTTATATCGGTTTTATTTATAATGCGGTATACTTTTATTCATTTATATATATATAATTATTTCAATTTTTATTTGTTTTAAATGCAATGCTTCTTTTGACTTGTTGAGATTATAACTTTAATACTTTATTTCTATTTTTAACCAAATTTTATTTCAAAATTGATTGAAAAATGTTCAACAATCAGCAATATAAAGACAACTGTTGAAGAGTTATTGTCTTTGAGTAGTGAAAAAGAAGCACTTTCAGTTTGTCTACACTGTCACTTAAAATGATTTCTGATATTTTATCAGTTTTCATTTGAAGGATTATATCAATAAAACCTTGGCCAAGCAAGTTTCACAATGAACACTACTGACGCATCCATTGCGTAGTTATTGATTGCTTTTGATAAAAACAGCAACACATTTCAGCTTGAGGACTCTCAGATTTTCACTGATTATACAAACAATTGTTTGCATTCCTATCAGTTCACAGGCCCACAGCCATGCTTATTTACGTATCGGCGTTTTTTTTACGCTTGCGTAAAACCTTGCTTGTTTATAACTATAGTATTAGTAAAATGTCCACGATTATCAGTCGTTAATGGCTGGAGTGAGCTTATTAACATGTTCTTCAGAAAAAATATCAATCGTGAACGCTCGGTCAATCCCGTTATTCTTCGGGATTCAGCCTCGTGTGTATCACGACGCTTCGGTATGTTCAAAATCTTGACATTTCGTTAAACAATATGACCGTCGGCCACACGTGTCATTTATGATTTGCGTTGCATGTTTGTCATTTACAATACAGATGAAGGTTTTATCAAAGCTTTCAAGTAAATAAGCTATAAATGGAGCAATCGGCTAAATGATATTGCAAAATTACGATGATAACTTTGAGTTTGAATGCAAATTTGTTTTGGCGGAAATCTAAGGCGCGATGGCGTACCAATATGGAAACCTTCGATTAACATTCGAGTAATGCTGCGAAGCAGTGTACGAGATGTTGTGAATGAAAAATATTTTCTTTCTAAGCCATATAAACAACGTTTGTGCGCCAGCCTTATGTTATTTATCGAAAATTGCCGATAATTTACCAACTCTTTCGATTGATTCTTTCTAACGGACATTTTAGGGGGTTTACGGACCTTTCAAGGGTATATTGAAGAAGAACTTTAGAAGTTAAGAATGCCACAAAAACATGAACCATGTAATAAATATGTATTTTAATTGTCAACAGATTGTTATTATTTACCAGCTTCGCATATTTTCCACAGGTCACAGCAGCGGCTAACATAATTGCTGCGGCACTTGGCGGGTCACAATTTACAGAACAGAACAGAACAGAACAGATATTTTATTTCGACTTATACATATAGTATCTCGTCATCAAAATGTAATATACAAAGTTTAATTAAACACATGACAGGCTCACACGCATGCACCCCAACACGCACACACACTCTCACACACCTCTTACGCACGCATACTCACACACGCACTTACTCTCCCCCTCTCTCTCTCTCTCTCTCATGCAATTATATAAACGAATCAATTGTTGAAACAATACCTAATACCTGAGGATAAACTTTATATATATGCACACAACTACGTATAATTAAATGTTTTACGTACAATAAATGCTTCTTTTACAAACTTAGCTACATTTTGAATACTTTTATGTTTCTTACTTTGCATCAATTCAATAAATTTAATAACACTAGGGTTTCGATAATAATACGCCTTAATATAAAGTTTGCGAATATGCTCATAGACGGGACAAATTAAAATAAAATGATATTCGTCTTCTATGTCATTAGAATTACAAATATTACAATATCGTTTAGTTCTATAAGTTCTATTTTGTGTGTATCTGCCGGTTTCGACTCTGAGGGAATGAGAAGATAATCGTATTCTTGACATTGCCGTTCTTAGTTTAAATGGCAACATATCTAGATAAGATTCATATTTAAAGACAGTCTTGAAATGTTTATATAATACTAGAACACGGTTATTTTTAATATCACTATACCACTTCTGTATAAAAGAATCAATTACTCTTTGTTTGAATAATACATGAAATTGTTTCAAATTAATACAAATCACTCTAACAATTCAAGCTTGTGTCAATTTTTTCCATCTTCGGGATGGCTAATACTACAGACATTTAAAATATTAAGTTCTTCTCAGCCCGGGGATAGAGGTCGCGAACGTTAGTAAGTTCATGAACAGTCGCAATCAAACCAAGACTGCAATATGTTTTATATTCTTATTGATACCGACCTTCAAACAAGACTCGCACAATCTAAATGTTTCTATAATCACTCCACATCTGTAAACAATAAGTGTAAGTGTAATGATGTCTCATTTCAGATTCAATTATTTTGAGATATTGGACGTTTAATGTTAGCTCTTTCTTTTAATTATAATATTAATGATTCATATTGAATTAATAGCTTAAGTTTACGAAACGTGTGCTAATAAAAGATGAGTTAGTGGCAGATGAGAATGTTTAATTTGTGTTGCTTATCGTCAGCTTTGAATTGAATTGAATTGAATGTTGTTTAACGGCTCATCAACACAGTACAGGTTATTTAGAGCCGCCCCAGAGAGAGGGGAAGGATACATAGGAATCCGGGAACCTGCCCTACTCTTAATATCGAATAGATTCCTATGGTTCTTTAACGTGCTCGGAGGATAGACCGATACACGGGACCGCCCGGTTTACGCTCCCATCCGACGGACGAGGCTAAGGAAAAGTGTCTTGCCCAAGAACACACCGACGAAACTCAGTGGCACCACGGAGGATTGCACCCGGGGTCTCCGGTTACAAATCCGCCGCGCTACCGACTGCGTTAGATTATGTGTATATTGTAATATGAGAGTGAGTATTATTTGTTGCTTGTGTGTCCGTATTATAATGAATTGAGAACAAAGTATTTACGAAGATGTTTCTGTAGATGACCAACACTTACTGCATTCAGTACTATTATATCGAAGCAATCTAAACGCGTACTCAAACAGTTAAGCAAATACTTATGTTATACCTTTGAAAAGCGCATTGTAAATAATTAACGCACTGATTGTATGACTGCACTGATTGTATGACTGGATTTGCGACGGTTTATGCACTATTCTAACGCACTTGACAAAAATCCTGCGATCCGATTGGTTGCCGTTTCAAAATGTGCGACTATACAATAGTGCATATCCCGTCACAAATCCAGTCATGTGATGTCAACCGTCAACAACGTGACGTCATTTAGTTTCAAAGCGTTTGTGAACTGTGAGAAACACTAAAATGCGCTAGATATAGGTAAACCAATATTGAAATGTTGACTTTTGCGACAGTGTATTAGTCGTTTAAAAGTCTCAAATCGTGTTTATCGTCTCTGATAACGCGTCGCGATTAAACAAAATTTGCCACCATTAAGCGACTGACACACCATTGCAAAATTCAAAATTTCAATACAGTTAACCCTATATGTATCGGGTTGTTAATAATCTCTCTTAATCTCAACGGCAAATTAAAAAAACAGATACCTTCAGCAATTGTTGGGGAGAACCCTGAGGGCAGGTTCACGGGTTCCTTTGGATCCCAACTCTCGATCTGGAGCAATCCTAAATAAAATATACAGAGTTGATGAGCCGTTAAATTTAACAACATTCAATTATTAACATACTATAATAATTAGTTTACATATTATTGGCAAAACATATTAATAATAAATACAACATCAAAACAAAGAAAGAATATGTCAAGTTTTAATACAGTGTTGATACTTGTGAAATATCTAACTCATTTATCTCACAAATGTGAATTTTGAATATATTAAAAGTAAGTATAAAAGTCGAACAGGAAATGCAGCTTTCACAGAACACAGTAAACCAAAAAAACACGCTAAAAGACAAACAAGAATGGCAATAGTAATAATAAAGGCATATGACGTCACAAACACAAAAAGGGTTGACAGTAGGGCTACCGCCTTGGAACGGTCAGTGGCAACAGAGCCGCTAGGGGTTTAAACCAGGTTCTAGGGTGCGCCAAACCTCACACTTACTCTAATGTCATCCCATTTAAACGGGCTGTGTAAATAAACAAATCCCCGCCATGAACTATTCTCTAACCAAGAAGGCAGCATTAATAGGCAATATAAGTAAAACACAAAGATGCTCGTGTATATATAAATACAAAAACAATAGCCTAGAAAGCCACAAAGAAGCTACTCGATGTCTTGACAGAAGCCAGAGCAACAAGAGAATAAACCATTGTGGGCACGACAAGACGAGATCGCAGACAAACATCAAACGTCAACGTCCTTTTGGGTTTTAGGTAAACGTCATCATAGGGTTCACAGCCTGTCCGGTCATCGTACAATTAAAGAGGAAAGCATAGTGGCGAACTGTAAATGGGTCCACCACCAAGCATGCAGTACGTTGCAAAATGATGGGGTCATACATAACCTCATGACCTTTGGGTTTAAACTTTATGCTAAACAATAGCTTTGTGTTAAACAATAATTCCATATTCATGTCATAGAAAAAGAATATATATATTTTTTGTAAGCCAAATATGGCCCATGAACATGTTTACAAATAATAAATATGGTTAGATGGCAGCAGTACATGTGTTAGTAGTTTTTGCACACATATATGACAGTACATGTATATAGTTAACGAAACCGTAATGATCTTGTTTTACAGATTTACAAAAATTCAGAGTTAGCTTTCAGTAGGAGGTGAGATGTTTTTAAATAATAATTCTAACACACCCGCACTATATAGCCTAGTTTAAAATATCTCGTTATATTCAACGATATATCACTGTAACGTTCGCAACGCTAGGAGAATAAGCAAGGCAATGCGAAATATATCACTGTAACGTTTGCAACGTTAGGAGAGTAAGCAAAGCAATGCGAAAGATTTCAGATGTGTGCGTTATTTTCACATTTTAGGGGTATTAGAATAGAAATAGGACATCGTTTACGGTGAATTATCTTGTAATATATCACGGTTTGTCGTTCAATTGTAAACAATAATTTCAATAATTTCACTCGCCCTTCGGGCTCGTAATATTATTGTTTACAATTGAACTCCAAACCGTGATATATTACACGATAATTCACCGTAAATGATGTTCTATTTCTTAATTCTAGCACAACCTGCGCAGTCTTTCATATACACAAAGAAGAGAGACAGCTGTATGTTATTCTACGATAAAATACAGCTGTTCCATTAATTCCCCGAATATATTTCATCCGTTGGAAGCGCCACGTTACATGACGTCAGCGCCACGTTACATGACGTCACCTGGTATATCACGAAGACAACCTCAACAGTTATTTTAATGAAATGTTAATTACAACAAACTTGCCATGCTCCCAAACCTTGCACACCCCGCTATAAACATATCCTATGCATCAGTACATATAACATTTATAAGCATCTTGAATGAGCTGAGAAAGTTTGACGTCATACAGCGCAAGCTATATGACGTAAGCAATGACTTAATTGTTTGTCACGTGACTACTATTGTATTTAAACATATCAGTCAGGACGCAAGTGGTTATTTTCTTGGGCGTCTCCACTCACTTGACAACTGTATGGCAACGTTGAAAATAGTTCCTTACCGAGTACCTCTTTGATAAAACCGTCCTAGTACCTCTTTGAAAAACCCTGAAAATCAACCATTTTGTTGGGAAAGGCCTTCGAGAACTCAGGAATCAATCTGTTTTGGTCTATCAAAAACTCTGGAGAAGTTCTTGACAAACTACGGTGTAAGCATGTTCATGCCTCTTCTCTAAGCACCTACGACTTTTCTACACTGTATACTACACTACCACGTAATCTTATCAAAGAAAAATTGCTTCAGCTTATTCAGAAGACATTTGCTAGAGAAGGAACAACTTTTCTAGCTTGTAATAATGTCAGGGCTTTCTTTACTAACGCCCCCATTGATAAGTATAATATGTGGACTTGTACTGATGTTTGTAGAGCCTTATCTTTTCTTCTGGATAACATCTTTATAAGATACGGTAAAACTATTTACCGCCAGGTTGTTGGTATTCCTATGGGTACTAACTGTGCGCCACTTGTTGCAGATTTGTTTTTGTACTGCTATGAAAGAGATTTTAAGTTTTTGAGTTTGTCACCTGCTAGCCAGGGTGAAATTATTGATGCCTTTAATAATACTTCTCGGTATCTTGATGACATACTCAATATTGATAATCCGTTCTTTGCTCATATGGTTACTAAAATTTATCCACCAGAGCTCACGTTCAATAAAGTCAACAGTTCGGATACAGTAGCAGCATTTCTCGATCTTCATCTCTCGATTTCAAATGATTGTATTCAAACTAAAAACTATGATAAGAGAGATGATTTCAGTTTTAACATCGTTAACTATTAAACCTGGATGGAGATGTACCTCGTGCTACCTCATATGGGGTGTATATCTCATAGCTCATTCGATTTGCTTGAGCGTGTAATGATGTTATAGACTTCAATGATCGTAATCAAGTTATTACAAGTAAACTTCTTCAGCAGTGTTTTCGTTATCACAAACTACGTAGATCTTTCTCTAAATTCTACCGCCGCAACGAGGGCCTGCTGGAAAAGTACAACACCAACCTTAAAACACTTCTGCGACTAGGCATATCACAACCCTCATTTTATGGAGATGTGGTCTATAAACTTCGAAAGTTAAAGGGGTCTGACGGGTTTCCTGACCGCTTTACAAATTTAATCAGGAAGTTCGTCAGAAAAGGATATAACCCTTTGGTTTTACAGCGCACTGCATGTTTAGTGATTGACCCCTCTACAGTCAGTCATTACGCTTCACTTTTCACTTGTGCGATGACTGGACTACCTCTTGGGACTCTATGATTGTACCTACTGAAACCCCAACTAAGGGAGGTGGTGCATGAGCTTTCGTCCCTCGGGTTTTCTGGTCGTACCCTAGATTGGTTTTCTCTTTAGCTGCAACTACTATGGTTGTTCAGTACGATTCTGGATACATCCTGAGATGTTTATTTTTTTGTATGTATATCTTTAGTTAGTTTCTCGGGATGTGGACTTTATTGTTAGAGATTTCCTTTTGATGGGATGTAGTTTTGTTTACACTGTCTTGTCTATTTGGGCGCTGAAGACAGGATAATAGCGTTCGGACGCTGTGGTTTCTATAGGACCCTATATATCATTTTGAAATGACCGAAAAAAATGCAGAAAAATCAAAATTCTTCTACGCAGCCATTATTGCTACTAAATCCTCAATTTGAAATTATTTATACCAATGAAAAGAATATCATAAGTCAAAGAAAACATCAAAATAGTTATTGAATGCTTTCAAATCGAGCATCAAACATGCAAAAATACAGCGATTTTTACGCCGATGCTGTAATTCAGTCAACTTCGAAAGACTAGCAAGTTAATGTATCAATGTAATGTTATATATTCTGTTAATATGCTATTTCAACAACTTATCGTGTGTCCGAATCCAATCTTTAAAACGGCTGGGAAGCTATATAATGAACATAGTTTGTAATTTCCGTAGAACACAATTCGATTTTGACTCGGCGCGAACACGTTATAGGGGTATTGTCAACATTATTATTACAGATGATTATGACGTAATACCTAAGGGAAGTAACCCTGTTTAACACATTGAAGTGCGGATCCAGGGTCGGGGATGGGGGATTTTTAAGGAATGTACGATGTAAGAAGTTTGGGATAACGGTGCACCAGACCTCCAAATAAAAAGCATATGGTGCATGCAAACATGAATGGAAATCCAGAATACCCTTCATTTATATGCAGAATGGGTCTACAATCCGCAAAACTGTGTCTACAGCACATTCTATTGATTATTCTTGGTGCTTGTCGTATTATTCGAAAGTAGAATCGCCGAAATTAGAAATAAAATACAATTGCGCTCTCCTATATACTGGCCTCTCCTGTATGACTGTACTTACCATGTTGTGCTGCTTGCCGATGGTTATTGTTTACTGGTCTCCCTCGTCTGACTGTATTTGCTATGTTGTGTTGCGTGTCGATGGTTATTGTTTACTGACCTCTCTCGTGTGGCTGTATTTGCTATGTTGTGTTGCGTGTCGATGGTTATTCTATACTGGCCTCTCTTGTATGGCTGTATTTGCTATTTTCTGTTTATTGTCGATGGGTATCGTATACTGGTCTCTCTTGTGTGGCTGTATTTGCTATCTCGATTGTTATCGTATACTGGCCTCTAGGATATGGCTGTATTTTTTATTTTGTGTTGCTTGTCGATCGTTATCGAATACTTACCTCTCTTGTATGGCTGTATTTGCTATGTTGTGTCGCTTGTCGATGGTTATTGTATACTGGCCTCTCCTGTATGGCTGTGTTTGCTATGTTGTGTTGTTTGTCGATGCTGTCCTCTAATGTATGGCTGTATTTGCTAAGTTGTGTTGCTTGTCAATGGTTATCTTATACTGGCCTCTCTTGCATGGCTGTGTTTGCTATGTTGTGTTGCTTGTCGATAGGTATCATATACTGGCCTCTCTTGTATTGCAGTGTTTGCTACTTTGTGTTGATTGTCGTTGGTATCGTATACTGGCTTCTCTTGTATGGCTGTATTTGCTATGTTGTGTTGCTTGTGGATGGTTGTCGTATACTGACCTCTCTTGTATGGCTGTATTTGCTATTGTGTGTTGATTGTCGTTGGTATCGCATACTGGCTTCTCTTGTATGGCTGTATTTGCTAGTTTATGTTGCTTGTCGATGGTTGTCGTATGCTGGCCTCTCTTGTATGGCTGTATTTGCTATGTTATATTGCTTGTCGATGTTTATGATATACTGGCTTTTCTTGTACAGCTGTATTTACTATGTTGTGTTGCTTGTGGATGTAGGGAGGGACCCAAGTCTGAAAAAACGAAAACGTTTACCCGGAAAGATATTCTCCTGACTTTTTAAATATTAACAGATGGGGGTCTTGTACATATGAAACCACTGTATGGACTTCTGGCATACTTTGCATTTCGTAAGAGCATCGCGATTTCTATGGTAATCCATTCGTACCAAGCCATTATATGAAAATCGCTGAACAAACAGTCAAAGGAAAATAAAGAAATTTGCACACGTCCTTATAGGCAAATGCAGTTCCAGTATTTGAAACCTATATGTGTATATGAAATATCAAACTACAGAATCAAGACCTGATTACGTTTTACTTTACTAATTTTAACAAGAGTTATGGAGCTTTTATGAATTTTGATCTGTCCTGTGCCAGGGATAATGCGAATTTCTTGTGTTCACAATAACTGCAGTAAACGGTTTCCGATTTCCACTAAATGTTGTTTGCTGTTAGGCCTTATACCTACAAGGCATTTGACAAGTTCAATACTTAGTAAAACTGACACTTGCTATAAAGAGTTATTACCCTTGATTTTTGAAAGAATGGGCACATTTCAGCTTGAGTACACACATTACTTAAGTAAACGGATTCCGATCTTCACATTATTTAGTGTGAGACTGTATATAAATATGAACTTTGACAAGCTGACAATGAGCAGAATTGGCACCTGCCTTACTGAGTTATTGCCCTTGATTATTGCGAAAATAAAAATTTCAGCTTTCGTACACAATACATTAAGTAAATTGGTTTCGATTTTCAAACAGTTTGCCGTGTAACTTTATATCAAACGCATTTCAGACAGGTTCGAGAAGTATCATGTTATTGATCTAAATTGTCGAAAAATAGGTTCGTCTAATTGTTTCCTACTTTCCTTTGAAATATCATCAATTACTGTGTAATATTCTAATTGAACAAAGAAGATATCGTTCTCTGACTAAGGAGCGTGATTGTTTTCACGATGATTGTAATAAATAGCATTTGATTTTCCATGCTTTTTTGGGGAATATTGTTAAGGTCTCGGTTTTGTTTGACAATGAGAACAATTGAGGAGTGGTTTACAAAGTTATCGCCCTTGATGTTTGCAAATATTTAAATTTCAGACTAAGTACACATCAACTTCAGTAAACGAGTTCTGATTCTCACTAATATTGAGTTGAAGGTTTTTGGACAATTACATCATGTGGACTTGTCACATAGTTGTTTTCGAAGCATTTATTTTCATAGAAGATAATATTTTTACACATATGGAACTAGTTAGGTATGACACTACTGTTTATAGACAAATTGTTAGAATCCCAAATGAGAACGAAATGTGCACCTCTTGTTGCAGATTTGTTTTTGGTTTGTTATGCAAGAGGTTTCATATTTAGTCTTTTACCAGATACGCTTAGGCAGATGTAATCGAAGCCTTTTATTATACCTCTTTGTATATGGATGATATATTGGACAATTACAACCTTTTCTTTTCTACTATGGTTACTACATATACTTTCTTTCCTAAAGAACTTCACCTCAAAAAAGCTAATATTTCTCATAGTTGCTTTATCTTCTTTACTCTATTTACATCTCGCGATTGAAACTGAGAAATAATAAACAAACTCTATGACAAGAGAGATCATTTCCATTTTGACACTGTTAAGGGCACGACTAGACAATATTAAAGACAAACATCAAACGTTACCGATTTAGGCAGACATCATCATAGGTCCACAATCTTTCCGCCGATCGCACAATCAAGTGGAAAGCAAAGCGGTGAACTGTAAACGGGTCAACCACTGAACATGCAGTGCGTTGCAAAATAATTAGGTCACAACCCCTTTTGATAAGCCTTATAACAGTGATCATTACCCAATCTTTACCAGGGTCACCATGTGACTCTGTCAACTTCTTGTCACATTACCATAGCTAAAATATCAAAATCAACTCCGCGACCTGACACCACTAATGCTTTGGGGTGGTGCTGCGTGGTAAACAGTCGAACGGAACTCCGATTACTGTGGACATTTTTGATGAATTTAGGTTAGTATTTTAATTTTGGGTAGACTGTTTAGAGCTATGAAATTTAAAAAGTGATGGTAAGAACAAACTCTAAATTGTAACCATATGGGAAACGCAATGGTAGAGTCCATTTTGATTGTTTTAACGGCGGAATGATATGCCAAAGAATACATTTTATTCTACCGCAGTACAGTGCTGAGCAAACATTAGTGTTTATTCACTAAAATAAATATTGAGTAAGAGCAATAAGCTTGTCTTTGAAAAGGTTTATGTGAGTGTGACGCTTATTGCATTCTTTTCCAAGAAACTAATAACGACCAAAATATATTAATCCAAGAGATAGCATAAGCTTTAGCACAATATTGTGTTACGTAAGTGATCTACAACCGCAATAAGACAGGACGTTATACCTTTGGAGATGTTTGTAGTGGTGCAGACACAAGAAATAGGAAGAAAGTGTGCTTTATTGGGCTGTTTGGTAAATTAGGAATCCAGTAAATAGTTGGAAGTTTGTTTTTCTTTTCATCTACTCCAGCTTTAATAGTGCTTTATTGAGTTTTATATCCGTACAAACTTTTGCAAAGGTTTATTATCATAACCCTGATTTACTTTTAAAAGTATTGTCAGAACTCTTCTGCTACAAGGTCTGTCACACCGCGAATACTATGTTGACTATATGTACAGACTTTTTAAGAGTATTAGTCATTATCACATTCATGCAATCTGTCTTAAACTTGTTAACAAACATAACAAAATAGGTTATGACCCTATCATTCCGCAACGCATTGCATGTTTAAATGTTGACCCATTTACAGTTCGCCACAATGCTTTACAATTAATGTTGCGATGACCCGACATAATTGTGAACCCTATGATGACTACTCACAGGTATTTATTAAGATATATAGTATAAAAGGATAGGGAGAATATAGTTATAGTATATGTATATAGTAAAGGGCCTTCTTCTTCTCTCTATCTCTATCCTTCTATATTATATATCGTAATGAATGCATGTGCTTCTACCTAAATAGGGCAAGGGATGGTAACGCCTAATTTTTTACTTTAATTGCCTACTAATTGCTAGAACCTGGTTTAACCCCAGCGTATTTATGTCACTGACCATTCCAAGGAAGTACCCATATTGTCATTGACCATTCCAAGGAGGTACTCATATTTCCAACCGTTTGAGTTTGCCATTTCGCATACTTTGCTCTTTTCTATCCTTGTGATTGATGTTTGTTTCAATTACGTGTGTTTGGTTGACTGACTGTGTTCTGTGAATGTTATATTTCCTTCTCGACTTTTATGCCATAATTTGTTTCTGACTCGAAATAGGATATGGATCACATTTAGTGGTACTTACAGTTTTAAATTGTAAACATGACTCTATTACACTACTTAATATATTGGGTCTTATGGATCAAGGCGACACAATCCGTAGGAAAGTATTCAAGTTTATGATGTGTTTGAGAAACGTTCTTAACCAAATGTTGTCTGTTCAATCAATCAGAACCTAGAATTGAAACTCAAGGTCACAGAAACACCAATGTTGGTTGGACAGTTAATGATCATATGTAACAAAAGTGCAAATTTCATTTAGATAGTATTCAAGATGTTTTGGAGAAACTCTGTCAGTCGTCATACCCAAACATTGACGTCGCTCAATCGCCTTCCAACGAAACTAGTCAATACAAACCCCGTTGTTTTTCTGATAAATACAATCATCTGACTGTGACAAAAGTAGAGAACCAATTTGGAAATTTACAATTTGACATTAATTGCAGTAACTACTATTCTATTTTCAAGGTAAATTAAAGGTCCATAACTGTATTAAGAAATCTAAAAGCAACCATCGAACGGATTCTAAATATCCGTCAGTATGTTAATGTTATTAAGACTTCACACTAAACGATATGGTTTAAACCCTACACAATTAAAGATAGTTGTTGCAATAATCATATTTTCTAAGTTAATTAAGGGTCATACCTCTATTCCAAAATGGCAAAACAATTTGATGTATCATAAACATTATTAACATTTACTGGTATCTTATTTGTATATAAAATGTTCACCCAAAATGTTGTTTAATTTTCAACAAAACTTGATTAATCAACATAAACTCAATACAAAAATGTATTTTCGTAGATAATCAGGTGCCATAACTTTATTTAGAAACGGCAAAGGTCCACATTGATCGTAAGGAAGTGATGTCTGTTTGATATAAGGCTTCACAGCAATTTTAGTTAAAATCTAAAATAAGATAAAGAAGTTATCAAAACCTTGTGTATTTTTATTAAGTAACTCAGGGGTCATAACTATACTCTGAAAAGGAGAAAAAGGCCTTGCTCGTAAGAAAGTGGTATCTTAACGATATAACGCTTCACAGTAAAGTTGGTTTTAACCCAAAACAATTTACAGAAGTTATTAACAACGTGCATGAAAGCTTTAGCCAAAAGATGGATGCCCATCCCTCCCTCCAACCATCTACCCGCCATCTTCAATCCTTAAACCGCTTTTAATTTAAAAAAAAACGTTGAAAATTGCATTTTGCATCAACAGAATATAATCAGGCGTGCTTATGTCTTATTTATGTACAAAACAAAATCAAATCGCTAAAATATAAACATGTACACATTTTTCTTTGAATATCAATATTGTCTTATCACTTACGGGCTTCCGTAGAAAATGCGTTGGTGTTACGAAATGCAAATAATACCATTAATCCATACATCGATAGTTATCAAATACGGAATTCTCTTGTATGGCTTCATTTGCTAATTTGCATTACTCTATTGTATGGCTGTATTTCCTATGTTGTGTTACTTGTCGATGGTTATCTTATACTGGCCTCTCTTGTATGGCTGCATTTGCTATGTTGTGTTACTTGTCGATGGTTATCATATACTGGCCTCTCTTGCATGGCTGTAGTTGCTGTGTTGTGTTACTTGTCGATGGTTATCATATACTGGCCTCTCGTGTATGGCTGTAATTGCTGTGTTGTGTTACTTGTCGATGGTTATCATATACTGGACTCTCTTGTATGGCTGTAGTTGATTTGTTGTGTTACTTGTCGATGTTTATCATATACTGGCCTCTCTTGTATGGCTGTAGTTGCTGTGTTGTGTTACTTGTCGATGGTTATCATATACTGGCCTATCTTGTATGGCTGTATTTGCTATGTTGTGTTACTTGTCGATGGTTATCATATACTGGACTCTCTTGAATGGCTGTATTTGCTATATTATGTTGCTTGTCGGTGGTTATCGTATACTGTCGTTTCTTGTATGGCTGTATTTGCTATGTTGTGTTGCTTGTCGATGGTTATCATATACTGGCCTCTATTGTATGGCTGTATTTGCTATGTTGTGTTACTTGTCGGTGGTTATCATATACTGGACTCTCTTGTATGGCTGTATTTGCTATGTTGTGTTACTTGTCGATGGTTATCATATACTGGCCTCTATTGTATGGCTGTATTTGCTATGTTGTGTTACTTGTCGATGGTTATCATATACTGGACTCTCTTGAATGGCTGTATTTTCTATGTTATGTTGCTTGTCGGTGGTTATCGTATACTGTCGTTTCTTGTATGGCTGTATTTGCTATATTGTTTTGCTTGTCGATGGTTATCCTATATTGGCCTCACTCGTATGGCTGCCTGTGCTATGTTTTGTTTCTTGCCGGTGGTTATCGTATACTGACCTCTCTTGTATGGCTGTATTTGCTATTTTGTGTTGCTTGTCGAGGATTATCGTATGCTGGCCTCTCTAGAATGACTGTATTTGTTATGTTGTGTTGTTTGTCGATGGTTATCCTATACTGGCCTCACTCGTATGGCTGTATTTGCTATGCTTTGTTTCTTGTCGGTGGTTATCGTATACCGACCTCTCTTGTATGGCTGTATTTGCTATTTCGTGTTGCTTGTCGATGGTTATCGTATGCTGGCCTCTCTAGAATGGCTGTATTTGCTATGTTGTGCTGCTTGTCGATGGTTATCCTACATTGGCCTCTCTTGTATGGCTGTATTTGCTATGTTGTGTTGCTTGTCGATGGTTATCATATACTGCCTTCACTTGTATGGCTATATTTGTTATGTTGAGTTACTTGTCGATGGTTATCATATACTGGACTCTCGTGTATGGCTGTATTTTCTATGTTGTGTTGCTTGTCGATGGTTATCATATACTGGCCTATCTTGAATGGCTGTATTTGCTAAGTTGGTTGCCTGTCGAAGGTTATTCTATATTGGCCTCACTCGTATGGCTGTATTTGCTATGTTTTGTTTATTGTCGGTGGTTATCATATACTGTCGTTTCTTGTATGGCTGTATTTGCTATGTTGTGTTGCTTATCGATGGTTATCGTAAGCTGCATTTTCTTGTATGGCTGTACTTGCTATGTTGTGCTGCTTGTCGATGGTTATCGTAAACTGCCTTCTCTTGTATGGTTATATTTGCTATGCTGTGTTGCTTGTCGATGGTTATCATATACTGCTTACTCGTGTATGGCTTTATTTCCTATATCGTGTTGCCTGTCGATGGATATCGAATACCGCCTTATCTTGTATGGTTGTATTTGCTTTTGATGTTGCTCGTCGATGGTTATCGTATACTGGTCCTCTTGTTTGGCTGTATTTGTTAGTTAGTGTTGCTTGTCGATGGTTATCGTATACTGGCCTCTCCCGTAGGGCTGAATTTGCGATGGAGTGTTACTTGTAGATAGTTATTGTATACTGGCCTCTCCTGTATTGCTGTATTTGCTATGTTGTGTTGCTTGTCGATGGTTATCATATACTGGCCTCCCTTGGATAACTGTATTTGCTGTGTTGTGTTGCCTGTCGATGATCATCGCATGCTGGCCTCTGTCGTGTGTTTGTATTTAGTATTTTGTGTTGCTTGTCGATGGTTATCATATACTGGACTCTCTTGAATGGCTGCATTTGCTATGTTATGTTGCTTGTCGGTGGTTAGCGTATACTGTCGTTTCTTGTATGGCTGTATTTGCTATGTTGTGTTGCTTGTCGATGGTTATCATATACTGGCCTCTATTGTATGGCTGTATTTGCTATGTTGTGTTACTTGTCGATGGTTATCATATACTGGACTCTCTTGTATGACTGTATTTGCTATGTTGTTTTACTTGTCGATGGTTACCATATACTGGCCTCTATTGTATGGCTGTATTTGCTATGTTGTGTTACTTGTCGATGGTTATCATATACTGGACTCTCTTGAATGGCTGTATTTGCTATGTTATGTTGCTTGTCGGTGGTTATCGTATACTGTCGCTTCTTGTATGGCTGTATTTGCTATATTGTGTTGCTTGTCGATGGTTATCCCATATTGGCCTCACTCGTATGGCTGTATGTGCTATGTTTTGTTTCTTGCCGGTGGTTATCGTATACTGACCTCTCTTGTATGGCTGTATTTGCTATTTTGTGTTTCTTGTCGATGGTTATCGTATGCTGGCCTCTCTAGAATGACTGTATTTGTTATGTTGTGTTGTTTGTCGATGGATATCCTATACTGACCTCACTCGTATGGCTGTATTTGCTATGCTTTGTTTCTTGTCGGTGGTTATCGTATACTGACCTCTCTTGAATGGCTGTATTTGCTATTTTGTGTTGCATGCGATGGTTATAGTATGCTGGCCTCTCTAGAATGGCTGTATTTGCTATGTTGTGCTGCTTGTCGATGGTTATCCTATATTGGTCTCTCTTGTATTGCTGTATTTGCTATGTTGTGTTGCTTGTCGATGGTTATCATATACTGCCTTCACTTGTATGGCTATATTTGCTATGTTGAGTTACTTGTCGATGGTTATCATATACTGGACTCTCTTGTATGGCTGTATTTTCTATGTTGTGTTGCTTGTCGATGGTTATCATATACTGGCCTATCTTGAATGGCTGTATTTGCTAAGTTGTGTTGCCTATCGATGGTTATTCTATATTGGCCTCACTCGTATGGCTGTATTTGCTATGTTTTGTTTCTTGTCGGTTGTTATCATATACTGTCGTTTCTTGTATGGCTGTATTTGCTATGTTGTGTTGCTTATCGATGGTAACCGTATGCTGCATTTTCTTGTATGGCTGTACTTGCTATGTTGTGCTGCTTGTCGATGGTTATCGTAAACTGGCTTCTCTTGTATGGTTATATTTGGTATGCTGTGTTGCTTGTCGATGGTTATCGTATACTGCCTACTCGTGTATTGCTTTATTTCCTATATCGTGTTGCCTGTCGATTGATATCGAATACCGCCTTATCTTGTATGGTTGTATTTGCCATTTATGTTGCTCGTCGATGGTTATCGTATACTGGTCCTCTTGTATGGCTGTATTTGTTAGTTTGTTTTGCTTGTCGATGGTTATCGTATACTGGCCTCTCCCGTATGGCTGTATTTGCGATGGTGTGTTACTTGTCGATGGTTATCGTATACTGGCCTCTCCTGTATTGCTGTATTTGCTATGTTGTGTTGCTTGTCGATGGTTATCATATACTGGCCTCCCTTGGATAACTGTATGTGCTATGTTGTGTTGAGTGTCGATGATCATCGCATGCTGGCCTCTGTCGTGTGTCTGTATTTAGTATGTTGTGTTGCTTGTCGATGGTTATCGTATGCTGGCCTCTCTTGTATAGCTTATTTGCTATGTTGTGTTGCTTGTCGATGGTTATCGTATACTAGCGTCTCTTGTATAACTGTATTTGCTATGGTGTGTTGCTTGTCGATGGTTATCGTATACTGGCCATTCCTGTATTGCTGTATTTGCTATGTTGTGTTACTTGTCGATTGTTATCATATACTGGCCTCCCTTGAATGACTGTATTTGCTATGCTGTGTTGTTTGTTAATGGTTATCGTATACTGGCCTCTCTTGTATGGTGTATTCGCCTTGTTGTGTTTCTTGTTGATGGTTGTTGTATACTGGCCTCTTTTGTATGGCTGTATTTGCTATGATGTGTTACTTGTCGATGGTTATTTTATACTGGCCTCTCCTGTATGGCTGTATTTGCCATGTTGTGTTGCTTGTCGATGGTTATTGTCAACTGGTCTCTCTCGTACAGCTGTATTTGCTATTGTCTGTTTACTGTCGATGGTTATCGTATACTGGTCTCTCTTGTATGGCTGTGTTTGCTATTTTATGTCACTTGTCGATGGTTATCGTATTCTAGCCTCACGTATTTAAACATATTTATTTTACATCGATTGCGAAACAAGTTATTGCAACTTATATTAATTACTCTCGATGGCTTCCTGGGTAGAACCAGTACTAAGCAATGTGGATTAATTATCTTGCTCAAGGATAAATAACGTGGCCGCGGCGAGGATCGATCCCACGACCTCTCGATTTGGAGTTCGGCGCTCTACCACTGGACCACGCACTCTTGCCCTAAACGTATATGGCTGTATTTTCTATTTTGTTTTGCTTATCGATGGTTATTGCATACTGGCCTCTCTTGTTATGGTTGTAGTTGTTATTTTGTGTTGCTTATCGGTGGTTGTTGTATACTGGCCTCTATCGTATGGCTGTATTTTCTAGTTTGTGTTGCTTGCCGATGGTTATCATATACAGGCCTCTTGTATGGCTGTATTTTCGTGCGATTTGAAAACTTAGCTGAGAGTAGATTCACCCAAAAGCAGAAAAATAAAATTGTTGCGCTCTCCCAAATGTAGCAAGTTATATTATCAATGTATGAGTAGTATATAAACTAGCGGTACCAGTGGAGTTCACCCTCCGGGGTTTGGCAGTACAGTGTCACCCCGTTTTGGGACTATTTGTTGTCTCCGATTATTTTTTTATTAGTTTTTACATTCTATTACATTCGTCTTCTAACAAATTACATTGTTGACACTTTCTACCGTAGTATGGGACCCTTTACGTTTTCTTTCCATCGCCCTGTCTCAACTTTTAGCCTATATGAGGAGAGTTTTAGTCATGCTCGACCCGTTCGAAATGTACTGCTATTTAAAACATCAAGATATGGAGTAAAATTGAAAGTAGCAATAGATCTATAAAATATCCATCACTGTTTTCTCTATGTAAATAAAACATACCATGTGGATGATTAATTCATTTGTTTGTTTGTATCGTGTTTTACGTCATTTTCAACCATGTGAGGTTATATTTTTCCTTGATAGAACCAGTACTCTAAACTTCCCGCATTCCGTAAGAATCGACACTTCTTCAATTACACGTCGAGCTCACAGTGGAATTCGAACCCGCAGCGATGAGAGGCGAAAAAGTTTACAACGCAACGTCATTAATCCCTCTGCCACGGAGACGTTCATTAAACAAATAACACAATATTTCAAGTTTTAAATAAAGTATTGAAACTTGTTATAAGGCAAACAAATTTATCTCACAATTGTGAATTTTATAGATATTAAAGTGATATCTGGGCCTAAGCTTCTGTTAAACAATACTTCCATATTCTTGTTTTGCCATACTAATGACCGCTGAGTCTGACCGTAATACACAGTTTCTGTGTATGTTGCATATACCCTATTAATGAAGAAATATTAACATTTCACACACGTCCTAAATAAACATAATGTGCCTCATGTATAACTATGGTGTATAACCATAGCGATCCGCAAGCCAGGGCCCTTGGCTCTATTTTATTAAATATCTTACGATAAGGCTTATATTGTAAAGGCGTTCACATTTTTCACCTAAGCATTCTAAGCATTCAATGTAGACAGTTATGTGCGCACGTAGTGCTGAAATATAATATCATATGTATAAGAAAATGAAATGAAATCACGTTTATTTGAAAAGTGTAATTTATAGTGAAGCATTTAATAAATAGACGATCAAAATGGTTGTTTCATTAAACGGGACCCTGTTTTATTAAACCCTTACATTTTCATAAAACCCGGCCCAGCTGTATAACTTTCACATATATAGAGTTTTGAGTCCGTATTCATAAGCTTTTTAGCAATATCTTAACTTAAAGACCCTTTTCTATGATTTAAGACGTTTTCTTAATATTGCTAATAAGGTTATGGACAAATACATTCTACAGCTAAATATTTATCTTAAAATAAATGGTTCCCATTGTCTCTGAGAGGTTAATAAGGAGACTTAAAATATATAAAAATCTTAAATTTTGACTTAAGTAATATTTTCCACTTAAGTTGCTTTATGAATACGGATCCAGGTCCCGTGACGACTCGAATCCACGGTGGTGAGGGTCAAGTGATATCAAGTCAGTGACTCTAACCATTCGGCCACAGACGCCGCTCAGCAAAACAATGTTTTCTAAAATATAAGATGAGGATGAAGTTGTTTATTCATGCAAATAATAATTGAAAAATACCTGTATAATATATTCATTAGCAAACCAACTCATCCGCTAGACCCTTTATATTCATAATCTATAAACCTTAGGACACACTATATCCTTCGGTCCTTACAGTACATATAACTAATGGCTGCACAAAGAATCGAGTGGAATGTGCCATGGCAATACGCCTTGAATGCTCGACCAAGCGTTTGGGCATCACTATGTATAGGCCAATGGAATTTATTATTGACACCACATGAACTTTTAGGCAAAAGTGGGTGGTCTGCCTAGACTAAAATGTGCTGAAAATAACGTACACTACCTTTCAACCAAACAGCCAAGCATCATTATTTTGGAATGTATTAAACTAGTTGGCATACATGATATGATGTGATGGTTTACAGAGCAATATATCATTTTTACAAACGATCAGTAGAGTATGAGAGTGGACCGTTGAAAAAAGACATACGTATCGTGAAAATACACTTACCTTTCAGAATTATAAATTACTCTATAACGTCCTAAAGACACGGCTCGGAGACAATATATTGGAATTAATGGAAGAGATACATCATACGCTACATTTACAACATTTAAAACATAGCAAACATATATTTAAACAGTACGTAAATCGTCAAAAATATATACCGCTTAAATAAATTGAGTGTGTTTGTGTAAATAGAAGAACCGGTTTATCGTGCAGGAACACAAACTTTACACGGGCTTATTGTCATATAAAGTACTACGTATAAAACGTACAACCAACATGCGAAATGGATTTGAAGGAAGTTTAATTCGGAATTTTTTTTAAAATAATTTCTTCTGCTTTGAACAATAGACACAGATACTGTGTCTAGTTATGCTAAAATACAGGTTACGTATTTGCACATTGTATAGAGTGGATAATAGGTGTAGAAATCTGATCAGTGTCAATTTTGCCGAAAATGTCATTTTATCACGTGACCGTGTCTGATCGATATTCCTATGCCATAGGGCTGGCGTTACTACTGCTTATCTAGGAAATATTGAATTGAATTGGATTTTATAATCGCACCAACAGCTACGGTCATATGGCGACTTTCCAGCTTCCACTGTTGGAGGAAAACCCCAGGTGCCCAGGTGCCCCTCCGGGCAATTTTCTAGAACCACCGACGTTCCGCAAGCCAGCTGGAATCTAGGAAGTAAATAGACGACAGTTATGCTTAAAGGGACACACGGCAATCTTATTTTTATCAAACATCAATATTGGCTTCTCTTTTTATTTATGAAGTAACATTTTGACTTTAAACCGGCTTGCATATATCATTAAATACAATTTCGAATTTTTACTTTTCTTAGCTATTTTACAAATGTTGAAATATATTATTGGTGCAATATTATCTAAATTCAGTAAATATGCAAAAACAATTTGGTTTATACTATTCCTATAATTATTATTAATGATTGAACTAATGCATGTTGTGTATAAAAACTAACGGGACACCGCGAGTTTTTGAAAAATCAAGATTGCCATGTGTCCCTTTAAATGCTTTAATTAACAGTATTGAATAGGCAGACGTTATATGATATATCGGAGTAGATCGTTCGTTGATAACACTTGAATCACTGTGTGTACAATGAAACGGGTGCATACCTAAGCAGGTATAGGTAACATTATATAATCACTGTGTTTACAATGAAACGGGTGCATACGTATGCAGGTATAGGTAACATTGTATAGTAGTAGACTGTCTTCGGAAAATAAAACCTATGAAGCGGACCATTGTGTGTGTTGTAAAATTCTAAATTGGTTATTAATTAAATAACATATAACATATATACTTCCGGTGACGGATACGTAGCATTGCCTTGGTTTTTCCGTGGAAAGCAAACTATATATATATATACAGCACATCCCGAGCGCAGGTGAGTACTTCTAATTTTTATTTCACTAATACACGGCTGGTAATCAGTGGAGCTACCTCCATTTGGAGGTGTATGCAGAAGTGTTCCATAGACACTTCCAAGGTAGTTTCAAAGACAAAAATAAGGCAAACAAGGTTGATATACTTGCTATTTCTTCGTTAATTCTTTTTATTTGCCTTGATATGAAAAATCCGGGAATGCAGTTCCGTGTGGTTATGTTTAAATTCACATACGGCGAAACAAATTCTCGAAAGCGGATGCCTAATTTGACGCGAGGGACTATTAGCCCTTTCGAACTTTGCAGTTGTTTCTCAACCTGATCGTCGACACGGACGTTTTTACCCATTTGTTTGCCTATTTACGTTACGTATCGACATAACACATCAAATATCAACCTGTAGGTGTCCGTATATTGACAAGATATTAACACGGAGAACGTTCCTGGGGGAGAACTACGCGATTTCTTAAAATAGATAGTTCCAATGCCACAGAGATAGTTCCAGTGCCACAGAGATAGTTCCAGTGCCACATAGATAACAATAATGACAAGGATGTCATTGTTTTACCACTGTGTATTTGTTGTTTTACCACTGTGTATTTGTTGTTTTACCACTGTGTATTTGTTGTTTTAAACACAATTTACATACCAACATCATTGGTGCATCAACTATGTACTGGTTTCGTATATGACGTCATCACATTCATGCAAATATGTCTGTTGTTGACAGATTTTAGCCGGATTAGCAAATCTATATGTCTGTATGTATGTACGTTCGTCTACGCTTTTTGACATTTTTGTTGAATTTTTTGGTTAATTTATATTTTCCTCATTTCCCAAAAAATCGTTATCCCAAATCTTTGAAACTTGGCACACTTGTTCCTTGTCATTACAAAATGGTATATTACAAGATCTGTATTTTGTCTGAATAATCTCTATTTTTTTAATTAGATTTTTCAGTTAAAATGTTGAATGTACAGGCATATTCCAAACAACATTTGACCAAAAACTTCTAAACTTGACATACGTATTTATCATCATTACACAACCATATGTGACAAGCACCATAACTCTTTTATGCATTTTACCAGAATTATCTGTACATTTTAACTGAAAATCTAAGAAATGAAAAAAGAAATTTTAAGTATAAAAGGGCGGATAATTTTGGTAATATTCAATAGGGTATGAATGATTTTGGTACGTAAATAGTGTTTTAAACAAGAATGTCATGCGCAGATATAAAAATTGACATCCTGAAGTTGTTATTGGTACTACATGTATCTCCATAGCAATGGAACTATCTCTCTGACATTGGAGCTATCGTTTTTTAGGAAATCGCGTATTTCTCCCCGTAAAACGTTCTCCGTGTTATTATTTTGTCAACAGGCAATATACGGACACCTACTGGTTGATATTTGATCTGTTCATGTCAATAGGTAGCGTAAATAAGCAAAGAAATGGGGAAAACGTCGGTGGCGACGATCAGGTTGAGAAAAACAGCAAAGTTCGAAAGGGCTATAAGTCCCTGACGTCAAATTAGACATCTTTCGAGAAGGTTTTGGGTCGCGTGCGATGCTTAAACATAACCACACGAAACTGCATTCCCCGATTTTGAATATCAAGACAAAAAAACTATTTAACGAAGAAATTGCAAGTATATCCACATTGTTTGCCTTTATTTTTGGCGCAGGAACTACCTCGAAAGTGGCGATGGAGCACTTCTGCGTATACCTCCAAATGGAGGTAGCTCCATTGATAACCAGCCGTGTAATATATACAGCTTTATTATACGAAAGTAACACCCTTTATACTCAATTCTGTAGTAGCTTGTAACTCTGTAATTGAATAGCATATCTGCATTTCAACTTTATATCGTTAGATAAGTATTTACCGTTTATACACATTAAACAAACACCGTATAAATCTGAATTTCAGATAAAATCGTCCCAACTTCACGGCTCAATACTTTTATGGGTTTTATATCTGTCTATGGTGTACAGACTGTGACTCATGTAAGTGGCAATAAACATGCTTTACAACTTCAATTCCTAGAGAACTCGTCTGAAAAACTTGAATGGTATAAACACATATTTTGTAATGTTGAAAGGTTACCATTTCACTTGCTGAAATGACGTTTTCATAAACCAGTCTACTGAACTGTAGCATGTAATCATTACTAGTATATGTATATTAGCGACAAAACATTCACAAGCCTCAATAGATCTGTACAACTCACTACGGTAACGATTACGGTAAGGATTACGATAAGGAATACCGACTAAAACAGAGGGGTTTTCTCAACAGGCAATACGCCTTGAATGCTCGACCAAGCGTTTGGGCATCACTATGTATAGGTCAATGGAATTTATTATTGACACTACATGAACTTGTAGGAAAAGGTGGGTGGTCTGCCACTACTACAAAAATATATAGCCTAATATGTGCTGAAATTAACGTACACTACCATTCAACCAAACAGCCAAGCATTATTATTTTGGAATGTATTAAACTAGTTGGCATACATGATATGATGTGATGGTTTACAGAGCAATAGATCATTTTTACAAACGATCAGTTATTCGCCATGCTTCCTTTTCTAAGCCTCACATAATAACAGAGTATGAAAGTGGACCGTTGAAAAAAACATACGCATCGTTAAAATAATGCATGAACAGACACTAACCTTTCATAATTATAAATTACTGTATAACGTCCTACAGACACGGCTCGGAGACAATATATCGGAATTAATGGAAGAGATACATCATACGCTACATTTACAACATTTATAATGAGATGGTTTACAGAGCAATATATCATTTTTACAAACGATCAGTTATTCGCCATGCTTCCTTTTCTAAGCCTCACCTAATAACAGAGTATGAGAGTGGACCGTTGGAAGGTCTAATTACACTAAATCAACAGGATGTGCTTGCCTGGTGCAGTCGAAAGTAGTTCTGTATTAAAGAGTGCTAATCTTTTTTTCTTTAAAAACTTTTTTTAGTGCAGGTTCCTGTTATTTTTTGGCTATAACTGTATTCTGGACATGTTGTTGATATTTGAAAATGCAGCTCATCATGTTTTTGACAGTTTTTTATATAAATTTGAGAAGTGAAAGTAGACAGGGTATGAAATTGCAAGGGGTAAAACTAGTGTTGACCTTTGACCCGGTGTTAGTATACAACTGAAGAAATGTTTCTTAGAAGGTATTAAAGCCCCTATTTCCTTGTTGATGTTTAATAGCAGACATGTTTATTTGCATGATAAAATAAGTTTCCCAGAATTCTAACGAGGTTTGAGTTTTTAACAGGTTGTCAACATTCTAACTTTACTATGGAAGGGCAATGGAGACTCATTTACGCTATTATAACCTTGGAAACGGCCGAACACGATAAATACGAAAGTTGATATTCGCTTCATACCATCTTTGTAAACTGGTTTAATATTTTTTGCATTTTCTTGATACTTTCCTTTGAAACAATATAGCGCTTAATCTAGAATATACTTTATTTTTCAAGTAGGTGGGACTATTTACGCTCGGCTGCGCAGGCATAGAAAGTGGTTATTCAGCTTCAAACAGGTGAACGAACAATCTCTCCCAGAGGCCATTACATTGTATGTGTATGCAAGGAACGACAACTCTGGGTAGAGATTGGTGAACAAACTGTACGCACTGCATGCAGACACTGCGCTTACATCCGGTGGGTCTTAACAAAAATGGATATTACACTGCATGAAAAGACACTGACAGTAGTGGTTTCTCTTTTACTTTTTGTTATCATTAGAATGTTTGCTGATACTATTATAGCGACGGGAAAACAATGTAAATAAAATAAATAATTCGCATTTTTCTCGCTGTTAATTCGGTTTTGCCGGTATTAAATGAAAAAATCCACGAAACGCGTGTTTTCCCCCGCGTTTATGCGGTTTTAAACGCCGGTAATCAATGGCAAATTACCATAAAGCACTAGTTAAGGCGATTTATGGATTACGCCATTTACTACCAACGTTTAAAACCGCATAAACGCCGAAAAACATGCGATCTTTAATAAATGAGCACTCATGTATATAACATACATTGTAAAAGAAAAAACTAACCTTTAATAGTGGCGGCCTCATCCATTTCGATGTAAGGGTAAACCGATAAATTCGATTGTTCTAGTGTGCATTTAAGGCAATAAGTGCACGCGCTGCACGATCTTTCAGTTTTTCAAAACCCCACAGGGTTTTGTATTTAAAGTCAGATATTGAAATAAAAGGTAGTACAGTTTGACTTTTCAGTACTACCATAGGTTTAAATACATTTATTGGTTCAAAATAATCAACAGTTAGGAATATGTAAAGCAATTTATTTGCACTATTCAAATGTGTAAAAAAAATAACAGAATATCACGACTTAAAAACAAGCAAAATTGCCGTTTGTCCCTTTCAATGTATCCTGGTGCGTAACCTAGGATATTCTTGTAAATAAGGGGTAATTTTAGTTTCATTCATTATATTTAGACCATCTAAAATAGAAAATATCAATATTTTTCCACACCATAAAAAACATTAAGAATTGACACTTTCTCACTTGACAATTCGAGCTCACAATGGGATTCGAACCTGCAGGAGTGAGAGGCGAGAAAGTTTTTCACTATCCCGGCTACGGCGACAATTAAAGGGTAAGACATGCGGGATAAAAGTGTGTATATCATGTACTAAGGCGGATTCTGGGATAGGGCGGACCCGGCACCCCCCACCCTCTAAAATCCCACAAGTATAATCTCTGCATGCCGGATTATATGGGGCTCGCGCCATTTCTACTGTTAGTCATCATTGGATTTAACATATAATTATTCTGAAAAAAAACAGAATTCACTAAACGTCATGTAGAAAAACGTTTTATTTCGAAGGATCCTACATTTTACTTCGAAGGATCCTCCGCCCCTCCCACACACAAATACTCAAACCAAAATCTTGGATCTGCATCTGATGTGTACCCTCCTCTCAAAATGTTTTTAGTGATCAATTATTCGGCAAGCCCCTTTAAAACTCCAGCCGAGTCTGGGTTGTTGTATCGAAGACTGTATTAAGAAACAATAGTCTGAAAGGTCGATGCATATAACGTATATATATATACTCGGTAAAAAAAGTTTTGGACCAGGGTATATAAAGTCATATAAAACTAAAACTAGTGGACAGAATTTAAGTATCTTTTTTTACCCTACACGGTTAATTTGGTACCAGAAATATTAAATTCCAAACAAGATTTGATTTAAAAAAAATATCGCGAACACACAAAGGGTCTGTAAAAAATGTTGCAAAGTCCATAAAAAGTAACAGTTACAGACATTCGAGTAACAAATAAAAATATTATTAGTTTTTTTGCAAACTTTCATTGTAAACGATAATTATTGTTGATTGTTGATCTATTGTCAATTATCAACTCAGATAATAAGGGTTATGGTCGAATGTCATGGTTTTAATGCGCCATTATATGCCCTGGTCCAAAACTTGTTTTACCGAGTATATATTAAAACCTATCCCTTATATGTTTAAATATTTCAATTATTGATGACAAAAAGCAAATTGTATTCATGAGTTCAACATATTAAAACCTCCTTTTATCTTTTGTCAGTTGAGTACCCAGTTGCTGGGAAAGGAGAGATACTCCTTATTTAAACTGATTTCTATACACCTACAAGTTGCACCAAATTCTATTGTTTAACATATTTGATAACGCTTACTATTATTTAATCGATATTACATTTTTACCTTAGCAAATAAAACACTCCCGTCGTGTCTTGTAATGTCGATCGAATTTATAAATGTTGATAAAATAAACAGTGGAGTGTCGGTAAAGTTATACAAAGAGTATTTGAACAGCGGTTGTTTGTATCATGCAATACATTCAACAAAGCACAATGTTAAATACATGCTACGAAACCTCTATTGAACTGCTAGTGAAAGAAAAACACCTAAATAACCTTTAATACTTAAATTAGTTTTCCCATGCAAATAATATGCACACCTCATGCAAAACCGTTTATTTCAAACATTCAGTCGGTTTCAAAAGGGTCTTTTTTAACTGAGTCGCCATACGATATTAATAAAACTTTATAATACGGCATACGCGCTCTGTAAATTGTATACTCGGTAAAAAGAGTTTTGGACCAGGGCATATAATGGCGCATAAAAAACATGACATTCGACCATAACCCTTATTATCTCAGTTGATAATTGACAATAGATCAACAATCAACAATAATTATCGTTTACAATGAAAGTTTGCAAAAAAACAATAATCTTTTTATTCGTTACTCGAATGTCTGTAACTGTTACTTTTTATGGACTTTTACATATTTTACAGACCCTTTGTGTGTTCGCGATATTTTTTTAAAATCAAATCTTGTTTGGAATTTAATGTTTCTGGCACCAAATTAACCGGGTAGGGTAGACCTTGGTTACTAAAAATAGATACTTAAATTCTGTTCACTAGTTTTATTTTTATATGACTTATATACCCTGGTCCAAAACTTTTTTTACCGAGTATATATTGACCACAATATAAATAACATGTATTTTTTAATTTGAGTTTTTATTGGCTTTTTTCTACACAAACCCCTGTGAGCCTACTAAAACCCAGGTTGTTATACAACTTTGAGATCAGCCCCCAACATTTTCTCGTGCTTAGTATTTTGTCTGAAGTCATAGTCGTTATCGTAGTTAGTTGTACAGGTCTATTAGCCCTTATTTTGAGCCACTCCAATGAACTGTCCAGTTAATGTCGCCATCGATCCACCTCTGTCAACAGTCAGACATGCATGTTGATATGATATTGTGCTGGCTGAACTGGTGATCCTGTTACTAGACATATTTTTCTTGAAGTTGATGCTAGTACTGTCCGTATGAGGTACTGCTGATTCATGATTCATAAAAAAATAATTAAACAATTGTACACCATCGTGTTATACTATTCTTGTTCGTTTAAGAATTTCTGATTCTGTTGTTAATGTTGTAAAAATTTATTACATATGTGACTAGACACTTGTTTCAATAAAATCCTCCCATATATATTGTGACTTCAGTAACTATTTTCAGCTAACTCCCAGCATCTCAGGACTTCAGGCTCTGAAAATAAAAATGATACAGATTCTGTTTAACCATACATATGATATTTTTGTTTCAACTTAATTAAATAGGTAACAAGTTGTAAAATTGAAATATGTAAAAGAATAGTGATTATAGAACTTTTTTTACATGTACGATAAATTAAAAATAATCGTTTTCTGCTAATCAACACATTACCGGTATACCTTATTTAGAGCCGCCCCAAATGACACATAGGAATTCGCTAACCAGTCTTACTCTTACTAATAAATATATTTCTATGGTTGTTTATCGTGCTCGGAGGATAGACTCCCCAGTTTCAATCCCAATCCAACAAACGAGAAAACACAGACGAAACTCAGTGGTGCATGTGTGACTTGAAACCGGAAGCTCCAGATTGCTATTGTCCACCGTGCTATTGCTGGGCCATGCCAGCACATTATGTTAAGTCAGGGTCTTGGTTAAGTTTAATATTTTAAATGTAATACAAGGACCTTTTTATTTTGTTTGTTTCATTTTACATACGTACTAAGCACAATATGACCTATTTATGTGTCGATGTGCTGTAAAACACCATTTTTATTTTCAGTATAAAAAGTCTGAGACTAAGTGCAGGACTGGTGCACAATGCCACATATTTTGCAAAGAACATATATTGATAAATTCATAGATGTTTTGAAGCTGTGCTTACCTACACACTGGCTTATACAAGGCTCTTGATGTAGTTATACTGTGAGGCTGGGAAACTTGACTTGCATCTGGCTGTGGTAACACTGCACACTGCCTCTAACTTAGCAGACCTGGAAAAAAAACAGACATGATATTGTTTCATTTGTTTTTAATATTAATAACTCTGTCCAACTTTCTCAATGCTATCAATGCCAGCTTTCCATAATATTTTACTTAAAACTCAACTGGAATTGAAAGTGGTCTTTCCAGAAGATGGATACTGTCCAAAATGTTAAGTCACAAACACAGTCACATGTGGCATACATGTTCAAGGCTTACATTTTCATTAATTATTCATCACTCATGTGTTCTAAAAAATTATCAGAATTAAGTTAATATATATGAACCACCACTATTTTATATGTTTCAACGTTAAACACTTGTCATACAGTAATTAAAAGTGTATTTACTTACAGGGGCTACAGTGCAGTCTGCAGACAATCCATGCCATGACCCATTTCAGGCATTTGCTTGGTGTGTTACACTTTTCAATTGTAATTCTCCGACATAGTCTACTGTCATAGATCTATTTGTTTGTAGTTTGTATATTACGCACTCTACAAAACTTGGAATTATGTATGACTGTTTCGACCTAACGATTTAATTCCACTCCTGTACAAATAATCCATTGATCTATCGGGCCGTATCTATATATGTGTGTATACACGCATCAGCATAATTTTACCTTTGAATGTGTGTGAGCTATTTTTAGCACATCTTTAGATATATATAACCGTTCAGTTCAATTCACAATATTTAGTTTCAGTGACTGTGTGACATTATGTCCAGGGAGAAGTGGGGTTTGTGGCGTGCGGCTGACTGGCCCTGGGCTGGGTGTTTTTCTGTGTCGCCGCCATTTTGAATATGGTCTGAAAGAGTGAAATGCAGGTACCCACTTTCAAAACGGTCACGAAAAATGTATATTCACGAAAAAATAAGAAATTTCAGAAAAGGTAGAACTGGTAATGATCTTCGACTCCTGATAATTTCAACAATATTTAAGAATATGCAATTTTTGTGACCGTTTTGAAACATTTGCAATTTCGAAGAAGACAAAAACTTTTTTTTTTCGATCTTCGCATTTGTACCGCGATTTTCGACTATAATATCTCTATACAAACTGTCAACACGATTGTTTGGTGAATCTCCGACATAATAATTTACTTCTGATATGATTTGTTTTCTCTGTCATCTAGTCTAAGCTTTAAACTAGGGTTTTTTAAAAGAGTTTGAGTTATGCGGTTCAGGCACGTGAAATGATTCAGCTGCTCCCCTACTGTATAGCTTGCGCTGTATGACGTCAAACGTTCTCACCTTGTTCAAGATGCTTATTAATGTTATATGTACTGACTCATATGATGGGTTTATATCGGGGATGTGCACGGTTTGGGAACATGGCAAGTTTGTTGAAATTAACATTTCATTAAAATTACTGTTGAGTTTGTTTTCGTGAAGTATATTTACCAAGTGACGTCATGTAACGTGGAGCTTCCATTGGATGAAATATACGCGGGGAATTAATGGAACAGCTGTATTTTATCGTAGAATAACATACAGCTGTCTCTCTTCTTTGTGTATATGAAAGACTGCGGGGGTCGTGTTAGAATACAAGATATTTCACCGAAAACGATGTTCTATTTCTATTCTAATACCCCTAAAATGTGAAAATAACGCACACATCTTAAATCTTTCGCATTGCTTTGCTTACTCTCCTAACGTTGCAAACGTTACAGTGATATCTTTCGCATTGCCTTGCTTATTCTCCTAACGTTGCAAACGTTACAGTGATATATCGTTGAATATAACGAGATGTTTTAAACTAGGCTATATAGTTCGAGTGTATTAGAGTTATTATTTAAAAACATCTCACCTCCTATTGAAAACTTACTCTGAATTATTGTAAATCTGTAAAACAAGATCATTACGGTTTCGTTAACTATATACATGTACTGTCATATATGTGTGCAAAAACTACTAACACATGTACTGCTGCCATCTAACCATATTGAAATCAATAATTTATTATTTGTAAACATGTTCATGGGCCATATTTGGCTTACAAAAATATATATGTTCTTCTTCTATGACAGGAATATGGAATTATTGTTTAACACAAAGCTATTGTTTAGCACAAAGTTTAAACCCAGATGTCATGAGGTTATGTATGACCCCATCATTTTGCAACGTTCTGCATGCTTGGTGGTGGACCCATTTACAGTTCGCCACTTTGCTTTCCTCTTTAATTGTACGATGACCGGACAGGCTGTGAACCCTTTGATGACGTTTACCTAAAACCCAAAAGGACGTTGACGTTTGGTGTTTGTCTGCGGTCTTGTCTTGTCGTGCCCACAATGGTTTATTCTCTTGTTGCTCTGGCTTCTGCCAAGACATCGAGTAGCTTCTTTGTGGCTGTCTATGCTATTGTTTTCTATTTATATATACACGAGCATCTTTGTGTTTTACTTATATTGCCTATAAATGCTGCCTTTTTGGTTAGAGAATAGTTCATGGTGGGGATTTATTTACACTGTCCCGTTTAATTGGGATGACATTAGGGTAAGTGTGAGGTTTGGCGCACACTAGAACCTGGTTTAAACCCCTAGAGGCTCTTTTGCCACTGACCGTTCCAAGGCGGTAGCCTTACTGTCAACCCTTTTTGTGTTTGTGACGTCATATGCCTTAATTATTACTATTGACATTCTTGTTTGTCTTTTTGCGTGTTCTTTTGGGTTTACTGTGTTCTGTGAAAGCTGCATTTCCTGTTCGACTTTTATACTTACTTTTAATATATACAAAATTCACATTTGTGAGATAAATCAGTTAGATATATAACAAGTATCAACACTTTATTAAAACTTGAAATATTCTTTCTTTATTTTGATGTTGTGTTTATTATTAATGTTTTTTGCCAATAATATGCAAACTAATTATTATAGTATGTCAATGATTGAATGTTGTTTAATTTAACGTCTCATCAACTCTGTATATTTTATTTAGGGTTGCTCCAGATAGAGGGTTGGGATCCAAAGGAACCCGTAAACCTGCCCTCAGGGTTCTCCCCAACAAGTGCTGTAGTTATCTATTTTTTAATTTGCCTTTGAGATTATGAGAGATTATTAACAACCCGATACATATAGGGTTAACTGTATTGAAATTTTGAATTTTGCGATGGTATATCAGTCGCTTAATGGTGGCAAATTTTGTTTAATCGCGACGCGTTAGCAGAGGCGATAAACACGATTTGCGACTTTTAAACGACTGTTAACTGTCACAAAAGTCAACATTTCAATATTGGTTTACCTATTTCTAGCGCATTTTAGTGTTTTTCACAGTTCACAAACGCTTTGAAATAAAACTAAATGACGTCACGTTGTTGACTATTAACGTCACATGACTGGATTTGTGACGGGATAGGCACTATATAGTCGCAAATCTTTAAACGGCAACCAATCGAATCGCAGGATTTTTGTCAAGTGCGTTAGAAAAGTGCATAAACCGTCGCAAATCCAGTCATACAATCAGTGCAGTCATACAATAAGTGCGTTAATTATTTACAATGCGCTTTTCAAAGGTATAACATAAGTATTTGCTTAACTGTTCGAGTAAGCGTTTAGATTGCTTCGATATAATAGTACTGAATGAAGTAAGTGTTGGTCATCTACATCTTCGTAAATACTTTGTTCTCAATTCAGGATAATACGGACACACAAGCAACAAATGATACTCACTCTCATATTACAATATACAAATAATCTAACGCAGTCGGTAGCGCGGCGGATTTTTAACCGGAGGCCCCGGGTTCAATCCTCTGTGGTGCCTCTGAGTTCGACGGTGTGTTCTTGGGCAAGACACTTTCCCTTAGCCTCGTCCGTCGGATGGGGACGTAAACCGGGCGGTCCCGTGTATCGGTCTATCCTCCGAGCACGTTAAAGAACCATAGGAATCTATTCGATAATAAGAGTAGGGCACGGTTCCCGGATTCCTATGTCTCCTTCCCCTCTCTCTTGTGCGGCTCTAAATAACCTATACTGTGTTGATGAGCCGTTAAACAACATTCAATTCAATTCTCACTCCTCGTCACAATATCTAATATATGTGCAGGCATTCTAAATTTCGTTACGACAATACGAAATTTAGATGTCGCTATACTGTTTAGATAAATATTGTTTATATTGATCTACTATTCTAAGTTTGGTTTGCTCATATTCGCGTTTTTATATACCTCGCTCAGTTCATTCATTATCGTTATATTCGCTACCTTCTTTTAACATACAGTAAATTTCACGATTGGTAAGAACTTTAAGCCAGTATTTAAGCATTTCTCTGGTTTTCTATATACATATTTAACGTTTGACGCCCAACTCTCCGAATAAGGCTTCTAAGTTAGTTGATTTTCCTACACACCACATATTTCTACAAAGTGGGGTGTGTATATTTTCCATATAAGAGGCGCTTCATGAAACATTAGGGATCCTTGAATATTGGTGCTTGTATAATGTTAAATACAAATAATCCCTGACTTCTGTAGCGATGATATTTACAAATTTCGTAAGGTCCTTACTTAGTCATGATCACGATTATACAATCTTATTAAACTTTTTCAAATATTTATAAAAAAGTGATTATAACTTGTATCATTTTACAACACACTGCATGTTTAGATGTTGACCCATTTACATTTGGCTACTATGCTTTCCTCTTCGACTGTGCGATTGCCCAACATATTGTGGACCCAATGATGACGTGTACCTAAATCCTGCAAGGGATAGTTCCTTCTAATCTGTTATTGTCGTGCCCTAAATGGTTCATTCTCGTGTTGCATCATTGATTACTTGCTTCGTGGCATTTTAGATTACAGTGTTCCAAGGCGGTACAACTATAGTGTTCCAATGCGGTACCACTATATTGTTCCAAGGCGGTTCCACTACAGTGTTCCAAGGCGGTACCACTATAGTACCACTATTGTGTTCCAAGGCGGTACCACTATAGTGTTACAAGGCGGTACCACTATAGTGTTTTGGTGTCGCACACTTTGCTTTTATTTATGCTGTTAATTGCTGTTTGTTGAGTTGTGTGTTTTTGGTCGACTGTGTTCTGTAAATGTTACATTAAATTTTCGACATCTATACATTCTTATCTATTTCAGACACATTTTCCGACGTATTTACCATCCGAATTTACTACTACTTTTGCCGATATTTTCTTAACTTTCAGTATATTCAGCTGAAACGGGAGTATACAAACTCAAAACTGCAAAAAATGTATCATTTTCTTGTTAATCTTCAATACTAGTATATTGATATCATTATTTGTTTACAAATTGTTTGTTTGTGGGTCTGTTTATTTCATGGACCAGTTGTTTTCGGACTTTTCGGTCAGGGGCGAGTCAAAAATTGGGACAATCGACGTCATAAAACATTTAGATGCTGTTTTAATTTATTTTTTTTGCTTTACGCTTGTGAACAGTCTTATCAGGAATCTCAGTGTTGAACATTTGTTTGCTATTTTTTTTCTTATGTGTTTATAAAGTTGAAAATAAAGGACGTTTTATGTTCGATTCACCTGACCGTACATGACATTTAACTATCTCACATTGTGAGCGTAGACAAAGCATAATTCAATTAATTCTGCGTAGGTTGACGTGCCAATCAATTGCTAAGATTGGTTATAAACTCTCAAAGTGGCGGGGATAACCATGATAACAGAACAGATAACACAATTATCAAAGTCGTTCTATTTCGTCCGTTATTCATGTCGAAAATTCGTCCATCGTCGACTCTTAGCAATTTCACACACAAAAAATAGCACTTTCTCTGAAATCTCTCAACATATTGTAATCAAGCATGGCTATTGTATTTTTTTTGATGGTGCTTTTCGAATATCCTTGTTTGTTGCCGTTGGTCGTCCAATATGGTTGCCGTAACTTAAATATTCTTAAAAAAGTACATTTCAAACAACATCATAGAAACTAATATTCACTTAAAGTTTTCCGGCCATGTTTTGTTTGATGAACATGTTTATGTTTATTTAAATCGAAATCAATACACAACAATCGATATTTACTATGCACACATTGCAATATCTATGTTTCTCTCCGTGACTATCAAGAAATGTGTATAATTATGATGTTTAATTAAATGTGTTAATTGATAATACTACAAAACGGATGGCCATTCATCTTTAACATACAACTGAATGTGCTTTCCTTCGGTTGATCCTTTCGCTGAAAAAAATATTTGTTAACGTTGAGTACGCCAAATAGCCGTCATGGCAAGTGCCTTTTAAATCAAGGTGCTCTACTGTTATCAATCACAGTTTAGTTATAATAAACAAGTTAACAAGTTTTAACAGCAAAAACGATTTATTCAGTAATACAGAAAATCATTTTTACCAAACTAATAAAAAATACATACGTCAATGCAATACTTTAGATTAACAGGCTTGAATAGTAAACTTCGCTTAAGATAGCATGTATCCAATTGCATTTAGTATATCTTATATCAAATAATTATTGTAATACTAATTATTATTATATTATACACATATGAAATAATTAGTTGTTATCAAAAGGATATATTACACACAAAATAATTTATTTGAATTGGGTTTTAAGGTGCACCAACACATGAAAGGTTATATGGCGCCTAACAGGAATGAACATGCCAGGATCATCCTCCATTTACATCAAGATATGGAGAACCTTCTAACCCGCAGAACTGCAGGTTGGCTGAAAATTCTACACTAAACACTCCATTTACGATGGAGCCACGTTTCCACGTTTGCATACGCGGTGTCATGATGAAGACCTTGAATGAGCATGATAAAAAAAGACAAAATGAAGATGAAGGGGGGGGGGGGGGGGGGCGGGGTCCTACCCCTCTGACTCTAGCGGTATATTCTATCCCGGCAACTACACGAGGATACACACAAAACAACAATTTAGTAGACAAGAATACCATTTGATATACTAGTACCTTTTCGAATTTGCGAGGCACGCTTGGGAATGTATATTATTGGTTTTAGTAGGCCTATGTTCGACTCGTATTTTAAAATTATATATAACAAATATAAGAAGCCAACATTTTGTATTGCTATCAAGCTTGCAAATACAAAATTTTATACATTTTGGGACCTTTAGTCTCTGTCAATAATACTGCTTAATTTATGCTCGTAAACTGTTTTCTTAATTCTAATAAAATACATTGCAAGATGCAATGGGATTCGTCTTCTAAAACGAAATTTATCATGCAACGAATGTTTCTACTATACAATAACAGCTGCTTCCTACTGTCCTAATATTTTCCGCCCAGCTAGTTGTGTACACGTGCTATTGTTCGACGACTTAAAGTGTCATGAATCAACCACTTGAGCCACACTACTTATCAATTTAGAAATACAACACATTATCAAAAGAAAGTCTTTTTTACATATATTTCTTATCAATATAAATACATTTAACGACCGAAAACATATTTTGCCGAAGTTACTTCCCTTGACAAAACATCCTCCGTTTGTATTTCGACCGCAGTAGACTTGAGCTGTTGTTTCCATTGTTTTTCAGGTAAATTATGTTATTTTAAACAGTTTGGTTAATAAAAAAAAGTTTCATGTTTAGAAACTTAGAATTTCAGTTGTATTTTGGTTAGTTTCGAAAAGTGATAAATACTCTCCAGAGGCTCGCATTTATCAATTATCTTGTACTCGGCAAAATACAGCTGAAATTCTGTTTTGCTAACCATGTAATTCTTATGTATGCTAAAGATAATTTTAACAAATCTCGTTATCCTGTTTAAAGAAAACCGATGTTTACAATTAACTAAATTTAATGTCGGATATACAAAACGGTAACGTTTCCTCATGATGTCATGACTTGTGTTGTGAATAATATAGAATATCTATTTGTGTGGTGTTGCACCTTATATAACCTCTCATAAACAGACTCAATAAAACCGACATTTCTCTCTTGATTGCATTTGTTGCTTCCAGGGCATCCACTTTTCAGCATTTATATCATTTGCCCATGTTGTGTGGTTTGGGAAAAATCTAAAAAATCTGTGTACTTGTCATTTTCCCGTGATGCCAAGTCGTTCGATTTAAGAGTAATACATGTATAGAATATATATTTATACATTTATACAACTTAATGTAAATATTAACATTCCAAAGAAGATGTAATATTGTGTTATGCTCCGGCTGGTCATGTCATCTCTGATTTTAACAGTATACATTAACACATTCGGCATTTCTTTGCCAACGGTCCCAAGTACAGACTGCCTTCATTTATCGAGTTGATGCTTGTCGTGCTCGGATCGTCCAATCCGTTGAGAATTAGTATAACATGGTATCGTAGAGAACATATACACCAGAACGCCAATTCAACTTAGAAAAATATGAAAATTAATGCCATTACCCGTATCCATAATTATACAGCAAAACCTCATTTCTTTCATTAAACACCTAGGCTTTCGTAATTAAAAACAGGAATCTAATCATTTAATTTTTTCCAGTTACTGTTGATAAAACAGCTCATTTTGTCATTATGGCCTGATGTCTTCCATACGTGAAGGTTCTATTTTAGTAAATCGGGCACTGATTCTAAACAAAAGATGAAGTTGTTTCCTAGCATATATATGTCAGCGTCATGGTGACAAGGCCGGCGTCGACGGATAGCAAAAACGTACTCTCAGCTTTGCACTGGATCCCAAGCTACAGAAACAATATTATAAAGAAATCTGTATTGGCTGCACCACTACAAACAACTCCAAACGTTTAACGTCATGCCTGACGTCGTTAGAAATCACGTAAACCAGTACTGCGAAACAAAATGGACATATATACAGGTCTATGGATAAAGGTTATAATGCAAGTGCCAGCACCACTACAAACAACTGTAAACGTTTAACTTCATACCTGACGTCGTAGAGACCGCAAACAAGTACTGCGAAACAAAATGGGCATATATAGCAGCCTATGGCTAAAGTTTAATGTCATACCTGACGTCGTAGAGATCACGTAAAAGTACTGCGATATAAAATTGTCATATATATATACTAGTATATGGGTAAAGGATATTTAAGAGCCTAAACCACTACAAACAACTCCAAACGTTTAACTTCATGTCTGACGTCCTAGAGATCGAGTAAAAAGTACTGCGATACAAAAGGGGCATATATAAAGGTCCATGGATAAAGATTATGCGAGTGCCTGCACCACAACAAACAACTCCACACGTTTCTTGACGTCGTAGAGATCGCGTAAAACGTACTGCGATACAGAATGGGCATATATACACGTCTATGGATGAAGATTATTGGGGGAAAAACACTCTGATATTTATTTATTTTGATCAATTAAAAATTCTTGAGATGGCATTTGAAATGTATCAGTGTTATCTGTATCGTTATATATAGCGTCAAGTTAATGGTAATAGACAATAGACAATAGACAATAGACAATATTTATTCCGAGTAATTTAGGCCTCTGGCCCATAATACAAATAACACATTGCATATTATACAACTATACAGCAATGTGACAAAAGCAGATAAAGAGACAAACAAATATAGTAACAAACATTGAAATATATTGTACAGTGGACTAGTACAAAAAGTACAACTACTGACAAATATACCAAATCGAGTTTCTATTCATGTACCAATGTTGTGAGCTTGGAAAAAAAAGTTTTCTCTTATTAAACATTGTATACACATATTTCGAAAGTTGCGTTAACTTATAAGGATCTGTTGTACTCATTAAATTGTAGAAAACATAAATACTATTAAAGTTACCGCCTATGCCTTCGAAAAGGTATTGATTGCGTAAGTTCGTATAATACGAACATTTCATAACAACATGCATTTCGTCTTCTATTTCGTGAGAGTTACATAACATACATATTCTATGTTCATATGCGATATTATTGTGTCTGCCCGTTTCAACAAAAAGAGAATATGCTGAACATCTAAGTTTAGACAGTGCAATTTTAAATTTCAATGGTATGTTTAATGTTAGATACCTTTCAACATCCAAATGTGTTTTAAAATGTTGATAGTGAATAGCTTTGCTTGACTGGTTTAAGTCGCCACGCCAATTTTGCAAGGCACACTCTATTAAACGCTGCTTAAAAATAGAAATAAATAATTGCTCATCACCTACATCTTCTGAAATCCACACAAAACCAAAACCATATTTGAATAGTAAGGATTTAACACGTGTTGCCCAGGTTACTCTTCCAACCTCATCAAGATTTCTAAGCATAATATAACACTGTTTAGGATACCTTGTATTGTTCATTCGGATAAGATGTAGCCAATATTTTATACATTTACAATAATAAGTAATAAAAAGAGGAAATCTGCCGCATTCGCCACGTGCAAAAGCGTGAAATGTATTTTTGTACAATTTTAAATATCAACAACAAAATTGGTTTTGAGCATTTTCAATTAGTGGGGAGTATTCATATCCCCATAGTTCTGATCCATATGTTAAGATTGGCACAACCATAGTATCAAATAATTTAAAAAGTTCATAATGATCAAAGAAACCGACATTTCTTTGAAGTTTGTATAGTGATATAATCGATTTTTTACTTTGAATTGCAAGCATATTTTTTGCTTTAGTCCAAATTAGTTTCGGGGTGATGTATAAACCCATATACTTATAAAACGAGACTGTTTCTATTTTGCTTCCATTGTAAACCCAGTTTTCGTTTCCTCTAAGATAGCCCCCGTTTCTAAAGACTATAACTTTTGTTTTCTTTAGATTAATTTGCATACCAGTTCTAATGCAAAAGTTGGAAATAACATTTATCTGAGAGTGTCTTACGGTATCACTGCAGTATGGTAATTACATTTAAAGACCCTACTTTGAAGGTAAACAGTCTGGGACATCACATAATACATCCTTTGTAGAAGTCAGTAACATATATGTGGAACTTAACTCCAAAATGTATTTTCGCCTCAATTAACATGGCGCGAGATGTCAATCATTTTCTATTTCTCAATTATCTTCTATTTCAACCAATCAAACAATACTATAGATTCCGACAAACAATAACACGTGCAACTTTATTATAATATAACCCATTGTTAATATATCATTTTATTTGAGTCTGACACTTACGTATACACTGAGTATTATGTTTAAATTCGATACTTAAATGGGGCCGGGTATTTTTGTGACTGTTCTTGTAAAATGCATTATGCACATGTCACTATAATAAAATACTCACTCAATCAATCACTCACGCACTCACTCACTCACTCACTCACTCACTCACTCACTCACTCACTCACTCACTCACTCACTCACTCACTCACTCACTCACTCACTCACTCACTCACTCACTCACTCACTCACTCACTCACTCACTCACTCACTCACTCACTCACTCACTCACTCACTCACTCACTCACTCACTCACTCACTCACTCACTCACTCACTCACTCACTCACTCACTCACTCACTCACTCACTCACTCACTCACTCACTCACTCACTCACTCACTCACTCACTCACTCACTCACTCACTCACTCACTCACTCACTCACTCACTCACTCACTCACTCACTCACTCACTCACTCACCCACCCACCCACTCACTCACTCACTCACTCACTCACTCACCCACTCACTCACACATTCACTCAAAAATAGGGCGGAGATATCTAAGTAGTGGCGTCGTGTTAATTGCATGTGTACCTAAAATAGAAGAAATTTCCTGCAGGGTATATATTTGTTTGATTTAATTTCACCATAAACCTTTAGCTCGTGGGAAAATGAAATCAAACGTGTTGAAATAATTCCGTACCTACTGTCCAAAATCTGTGTAGCATAACTCACGCAGTAGGTGACAGATGATGTTTCTCACGGACTGTTTGTTTCTCACAGAATGTTTGCTTTTCCGCCAGCCACGAGGGCGATAATAAAAACAATGTTCATTACAATTGTGACAAAAAAGAATACGATAAAACAGAATCTATCCAATACGGAGGCCACGTCCTTCCAACTGAAGTCTGCTTCTGCCACGATCTCCATCTCACTGTGCTCACGTTCAAGACTTGGAGGGAGCTCGTCCACGGGTGCTACTGTACGATTTACGGCGAGTTTATGGCGCGACAGTTTGGCAGCGAGTCGGATAAACCTCAAGCCATATGACACCTGCACTGGTTTCTCTTTCTTGTGATATAAAATCAGTATGACGACTGTCAGCAGGACACCAACAGCAGCAGTAACCTGCACTGTTCCTAAATACAGACCTGAAACATGCAACGACATTAGTAAAACATTCTATTTTGTGTGTTTTGTGTTTTTTGTGTTTTTGTGTGTGTGTGTGTTTTTGTGTGTGTTTCTTTTGTTTGTTTGTTGTTGCTTTTGGGGTTTTATATTTTTGTTATTGTGTTTGTTGTTTTGTGTCTTTCATATTTGGAATCGCATACGAATAACGTTGCAGATTACTTTAATACTTTTCTGAATATAAAAGCTTGTGGATTTTTTTTTACCTCAGAATTTTACATTTAAACTCAACAGTACTTAAGAATGTTTTCGTCAATTAAATAGGTAGCGGCTTTTACCTAAAAACATAAATACAAATTCGTCAATGATACACCGTTTTGTTAACGTTTTCACCCAGAACTGAGAATTACCTGTTATCAGAATGATGTTTTCCAACCCAACAAACTAAAATATAAAAAAAAAAGGTTTTGGTTTTAAAGAGACCCATGGCAATCTTGCTGATTTGATCAAGGATTAAAAAAGCGTCTTGATTTATTAATCCAATATCTGCTTGACTTTAAACCTGCTTGCATATAATTAAAATAAAAGTGTGAGTTTTCAATTTTTAGCTCTACTGGCCAAAGGGCTTATGCCATGGTCTTTTGTCCGTCGTCGTTAACTTTTTAATGTCAACTCTCTAGTGCCTTCATTTTTCGTTCGATCTTTAATAAACTTTACCAGATTATTAATATCAATGATAGCTCGGATGAGTTTGAAAACCAGCCAGATTTGATCAGTAACACCGGAGTTATTGCCCTTGAATTAACGAAAATTGCTATATTCTGTCTTGTCAACACACTAGCGCCTACATTTTTAATCCGATCATTATGAAGATTTACCAAATTATTAATATCAATAAAAGCTCGGAAGAATTTGAAAACAAGCCAGATCGAACTAGTAACACCAGAGTTATTGTCCTTGAATTAACGAAAATTGCTATATGCTGTCTTGTCAACACTCTAGCGTCTCCATTTTTCATCCGATCATTACCAAACTATACCAGAGTATTATTATCAATGCAAGCTTGGTCGATTACGAACACCAGCCATATCGGACAAGTAACACCGGTGTTATTGCCATTAAATTAAAGAAAATCGCTATATTTTCTCTTGTCAACATTCTAGCGTATTTATTATGCATCCTACCTTTAACAAACTTTGCCAGATTGTTGATATTGATAAAAGCTCGGTCAAGTTCGAAAACCAGCCAGATCGGACTAGTGACACCGAAATTATGGTCCTGGAATATTTTGAAAAATGTGTTAACTATTTGATGTCAACTCTCTAGCATCTTCATTTTTAAATATCAATAAAAGCTCGGACGAGTTAGAAAATAAACCAGATTTGACCAGTAACACCAGAGTTATAGCCCTTGATTTAGTTAAAAATGCTGTATTTTGCCTCGTGAAGATGATACGGCTTTCATTTTTCATCCGATCTTTACCAGGTTGTTAATATCAATGAAGGCTTAGATAGGTTCGAAAACCAGACAAATCGGATTAATTAGTAATACCAGTGTTAAGGCCCTTGATATAGTTAAAACTGCTGTATTTTGCCTAGTCAAGACGATAGGGCCTTCATTTGGCCGATTTCAATGAAAGTTTGCAGGGATGATCAGTATCAAGCCTAGTTGTGCATATCGTCACTATGTTCCGGTTGTATGATTTTGACAGAGTTATGGCCCTTTAAATGTTTAGTACAGAAACTTTTCCGGACTAGTTATCCTGAACCCATGGTCGAACTTCAACGAAACGTTGCAGGGATGATCAGTACCAAACCAAGTTGTGCATATCATCGCCGCGTTACGGTTGAATGATTTTCACAAGAGTTATGGCCCTTTAAAGGTTTTTATACACAAACTTTGTACAGACTAGTTCTCCTGAACCCCTAGCCGGATTTCAACGAAACTTTGCAGGGATCAGTACCAAGCCTAGTTGCACATATCATCGTCGTGTTCCGGTTGAATGATTTTTGGCAGAAGTATGGCCCTTTAACGGTTTTAATACACTAACTTTGTTCAGAGACTAGTTCTCCTGAACTTCTGGCCGGATTTCAACGAAACTTTGCAAGTATGATCAGTACAAAGCCTAGTTACATATATCATCGCCGTGTTCCTTTTGAACAACGTTTATCCGGACTAGTTTTCGTGAACACCTGGCTGGTCCAAGCATAGTTGTGCATATTGTCGTTGTGTTCTGGTTGAATGATTTTTATTTGAGTTGTGGCTCTTTAATGGTTTTAATACACAAACTTTGTCCGGACTAGTTCTCATCAGCCAGGTTGTGTGTATCATTGTCGTGTTCCGGTTAAATGGTTTTTGGCATTGCTCATTGCAGAGTAAAAGAATGTGTCTTATGTGTCACAACAACTAATATTCGCCCCCCCCCCCCCCACCAACGCCACTCACCCACCCACCCACACATACACACACACACACACCACACACACACACACACATACACACGCGCGCGCACACACACAAACAGACTTCTTTTAGCAAGTAGAGCGATACAGGCCTTCTTGGGCCTCTTGTCTTCTTATTCTACCAATAGGTTTAAATATAATACGGGTGTAATATAATCAGCAAACACCAACTCCACCCCACCCCACATTCCCCAGTATGGAGAGAACTGTAACTAATGTTGTAATAACATAATCCATTTTGCATATGTTTCTATGAATATTGTGATGTTGAATTGATGTATTGTAACATATCTACAATAAAATAGTATTTCAACTAAATTCCCCAGTAACTTAATGATAAAGCATTTCACGAAAGCAATATATGTTAAAATTAATACTAATGATTGAACAAATACAAGTCATTGAGGTAAACTAACGGGACACCGGTAGTTCTTAAAAAATCTTTTAATTCATAATAAATACCTAATACAGATGTAGTTATTGACGTAGTTGGTAAGGCGTTTGCGACAAGTGTGAGAAGACGGCCAGTGCCAGTAGAACTGTGAGCACGTATGAGCTTCTCATCCGACTCCACGGGAACAACAAACACCAGGGCGACCAGTAACGATGTCATGATTACCGGCATCATAACGTTCAAGTTGTAGAAATCAGTTCGTCGCTCTAAAGAAGAAAAAAAAACAATATGATGAATGAAACCAGTGATATAGCTGTATGAACTGACTACTGGACCTACATGTGTGGCTATTTGTGAGTCAGATGACACTGTTGTGACAATATGTTCAGAATCAGTTGCTCAATAGTTTAACATTGTATACAGTCATATGTATATTTGTATTATATCGCCTCTTGTAATTCTTAAAATAATGGCACCATTGGTGCAGAAAGCTACCAAATGACATTTTCATAGTTTTGAGAAAAACGCAATTGAAGTTTTGGATTGTTGCGAAAAATCACATACTGCTATTTAAATGGTGCAACTTTGCACAACTGGGAAAATACTATTAAGAATATCATAATAAATGTTTATTTCACTAATCTTTCTTTTTAAAGATGATTTTTTGCCATTTTTGTACTTGGTTCCTTTTTGCATGAAACAATTTCGGCATTGTCAGATGGTACCTTTTTGCTCCAATGGGATGATATTATAGCTGTCTTGGTAATACTGTACATTTTAAGTGAAAAAAAGTCAGGTTAATTTTAAAAATATAATTGTTACCCTTGCCCAAAGATCTAATAACCAAAAACACCATTAAAATGATAAATGCACAAAGGTACTAGTGTGTGCAATAAGGTACCATATGATGGCATATGTCAGTTGGCACATTTTTTGCACAAAATATATAATATATAATGTATTGTTTTATTAATGCAAAAAGGTACCATAATGATACACTTGGTACCTTTTTGCACCAAGGAAATGACAGAAATGTGAATGGCCTTCTTATTACATACATGTCATAAAATCCTTAATAGAAGGAATATAGTTTAGATCTTGATTACATGAAATTATAGTGAAATATGTTAAAAAGTCATTTTTGGGCAAAATGTCGGATGGTACCTTTTTGCACCAATGGGACGATATATATGTTTATGAATCGTTGTATTGTAAATAATATTGTACTGTTATGAGACTTAAATAAACTAGTTAACTCTACCTAGGTAAAACCAGAATTTCAGCTGTGGAAAAGTTTCGACTCTTCCGTCGCTGCCTGTCTCCTTCAATACTGAGTCCTCTATCCATGTTTTCTTGACAATCCATTCTCCGTGCTTCCTGTAACATTCATACATCAAAGTGTATGCAGCTTCGAGAATTATAGCTCTGATGGTAGGTACCTACCATAGAGCTACGATGCGATCCTTTATAGAATAGGTAGGTATCAGGATCGACCCCATCAATAGAGGTGTCTGAAGCTATCCAATGATATAGACAACGAAAATGACGTAATTAACAGTGGCCTTTGAACATCGACTATATCGTATGGAAAGCCGTAGGGGACCCTGTGATTATAATTATATTTTACTATACGTTTAACTGAATTATTATAATCACCACTTTTCTACGATTTCATACGTGTTATCATTATTCTGAAAATCCATACATTCTGAAAAAATGTATACATTCTGAAAAAAATGTATACATTCTGAAAATGTTAACATCTTTTTATTATAATAATCTATGATTACATTCCGAAAAAATGCATACATTCTGAAAATGTATACATTCTAAAAATGTTAACATTTTTTTTATTTATAATTGCTACATGCAGTGATGTTGTTATAATAACCAACTCAGCGCCTTTGTTATAATGTTCGCCACATTATTATAACCTCCCCAAAAATAAAACCCCTTAAGTCGAACATTATTATAATTATAATAATCACACACAAATAAGAAATCTCGCGAGAAGCCAGTTATAACAATGTTTTTTTTTCGTTTTATTTTTAATTTACTCCCGGGAATAAAGGATTATGCCACGTTAGCTTCCTGCAACCCCCGCCCCGCACCCCCTCCCCCCTTCCACAACACTCACACACGCATATATTTCTTCTCTTAAACCTCCTGTCCACCCGCATCCCTTAAGCTTCCTGCTCCCCACTCCCCCACACACACACACACCTTTCTTCTTTTAAACCTCCTGCCCTACCGCATCCCTTAAGCTTCCTGCTCCTCTCACCCCCCTCACACATTTCTTTTCTTAAACCTCCTGCCTACACGCATCCCTTAATCTCCGTGCCCCAACCCCCCCCCCCCCACCCCCACACCCTCAAACACACACATTTCTTCTCTTAAACCTCCTGCCCACCAGCATTAAGCTTCCTGCTCCCCTCTCCCCGCACACACCATTTCTTCTCTTAAACCTGTCCACCCGCATCCCTTAAGTTTCATGCTCCCCTTCCCCCCCCCCCCACCCCCTACACACATTTCTTCTCTTAAACCTCTTGCCCACCCACATCCCTTAAGCTTCCTGCTAATTATTATTGTTATTATAATCACAACATTTTGCCAAGTCTCCCGGACATAAATTGTCTCGCGAGATTTAGAATTATAACATACACAGCTAAACATGTAACGATTTTCAGAATGTATACATTTTCAGAGAGCTAAGGGAGGTTACACGTGTGGGTTTTAATAAATAAAATCGTAGGGAGGTTGTTATTATTTTGGACAGATTATAATAATAATGTATACATGTGTGGGTTTTAAAAAAACAAAACATTTTTAATGCGATAAAACATGTTAACATTTTTAATGGTGATTATAATAATTCAGTTAAACATATAGTAACACATAATTATAATCACAGGGTCCCCTACGGCTTTCCATAATATCGTGTCATTCTTCGCTTTGGTGAGTTTTATGCATGTAGATATGATATTTTAGGTTTGTTCTATTGAAATACGGTGGTTGTTTATGCATGCATTGCGTGATATCTTCAGAAACCTCACCGGAAATGTGCGTATGGGGTCGGTACGGGATCCTACCCATTATTAAAGGCATACCAATAATGGGTCTATGGTAGGTACATACTACCAAAAGAGCCATAATTCTCACGTCTAATTTGTATGCAGATGGTCCTGTAGTTCTTATGTAACACGTTCCCATATATCATGGTATTGTTATATAAATAGATGATGTCTATGACGCTTATGTTTCTAAGTGTATTAATAGTTTTACTGATTTTTTTCAGCAAAACTTTAGGAGAGTAAGAAAGTAAAAATAACAAGGGAAATATTTCTCATTTGCAGAAAAAAATATATATATAATCATCAAAGTAATAGATAAGATATAAAATTCAAACATTTTCATTTTACGTCGGAAGCAATAATTATTTGGAAACACAAAAAAATAAAATATTTTGCCAAATTTTAGGGTAGGAGGATTCTTTCCAGGGTCTCTCTAATAGTTTAAAACCATTGTATATTGAATATTTGAATATTTACCGATGGCAAAGATAATACAAATATCGGTAAATATTTAAATATTCAAGATACGATGAAACGTTATCAGAGCTTTACAAATGAAGAAATGCTTTTAGTAATAATTCTTCTCCAAATGGTTTCGAGAGTCAAATTCGGTTTTAACATTCTTTCTGAAAATGGTTTTGAGACTAACAACCGTTTTTTCGTCGATAAATACGGATTATCGAGCGATACTGTAGGTTTATCGACCTAAAACCGTTTTTGAGAGGTAAATTAGGTTTTCAGATTCTTAAAACCGGTTTTGTATTCGAAGATAAGGTATATTTATTTATAAACCTTTTCATTTAAGAAATATACTTATATATCTATATTGTAACTGTATTTCTTTCGAATCACTAGTGTATGTGTTGCATTATTTTGTGTGTATGGTGTTTTACGCAATTGTCAACACGTAAGTTTCCAAATGACGGTCGATTTTTTTTGATTTTTTTTTGTGGTGGAGGCAGACCACTCACTTTTCATGGGTACTTCCTCACTTACAAGTCGAGCTCCCAGTGGGATTCGAACCCGTAGCGGTGAGAGGCGAAGGTTTACAACACAACATCGTTAACCATTCGGCCACGGAGACGCTAGTAGTTGTGTTGCAAATGTTTTGTAAATATCTAGGAACAGTTGTATCTGTATCCTCGTGAGCTTTATAGTCTATTTGAAATAAAAATGTCTTCTACCAAAAAATAAGTATCTTCTATAACCAGGGGCGCAGCGTGGCCTGTTTTCAACATACTCCTAATACGAGGTGCGAAGCGCCGAGTGGGGAAGGGACTGGGAGGAGGTGTCCCCCTCTCAGATTGTTTTTGTTGGTTTCTTATCTTTTGACCTAAACGGTGCTCTTACAAGCGATATTTGTCAGGAAAAAAGGTATTTTATACTCGCCAAAAAAAAAGTGGTAATTTTCCAATATTACCCGCTCCCCCTCCCATTTTATTGCATTTTCAACTTTTTGAGATTTTTTTTTTTTGTCTTTGTTGTCCCAAGTTACTCCCTTGAGTATGCCACGCTATGTCCCTGATAACCTAATCGCCATAAAATGGCAGCTTTTGAAGCGCTTCTATAACTGCAAATGATCCTACGCAAAATCCTCCACATTAATCTCTGTCCGTAAGTGTTCCAGATTCACTTCGTCTATGGTGTAGCCCCAGCTCGCTACATCTATGGAACACTTCTGCTGGTCATAGGGGTAGTACGTTATGTCAACCTGCATGAAAACAATAACGAACATTTCAATATTGCTTTTAAAACCTTGTACTGCCACAGTCGAAAATAATGATTTTAAGACCAGTTCCAGATCAACATGTTTTCCATAACACTGTATCATTCTCGCCCTCGATCGATACTAGAATTATCTCTCGTGTTTGGCGCTTGGAATTATGGGGGGAAAGGTAGTCCGGTCAGGTGATTTGCATATATATAGCTAGGGACCAAAACCCAGGTTTTAGGACCCAATCTAGACACGTCAGACAAAAGCACCAAACTTTCCTCAAATGTGTGTTTTATATTTCTATGTATTTTTAAAAGGGTCCCCAAAGGTTCGTGAATCCCTAAATGTATTAGAATTATATGCACACCGAATTACCGCACCGCGGATGAAGTCCTGAAAAATCAGGAGGGCACCTGCCGAATATCAGTGATTAATTTAAAAAATTCGAAATGACGTCAGTGTGAACACTGTATATATAAAATATTACCGGAAGGATTGAATTCAATTTGTAGCAGACGACATTTGAAATTTGGAGACGAAATGGTTAATAAGACAGAGGCATACTCTTGTCACATATGGAAGTCATACCTAAATAGCCAAAATAAGGCAATGAACTGTATTTATTTATCAATAATATATGTACTAAATAAAGTTAAAACATGTTTGAAAAGTTAGAGAAAACATGTATGCACAGTTAGTCTACTATTTTGCCTTTTTGTTGAATATAGCTTTGCACGTTTAGAAGGAGTAATCTACGGAATTCCGTTAGGGCCATCGCCTTTCAATGTGTTGATCTGAAACGCGATACTCGATAGTACGATGATGAAAACGCGAAATCACGAAACTACGATAACGAAAACGCGATAACACGATGATGATAACGCGATACTACGATAACGAAAACGCGATAATACGAAAGTACGATGATGATAATGCGATATACTATCGTGTTTTCACCATCGTACTGTCGCGTTTTCACCATCGTAATATCGTGATATCGCGTTTTCGTTTTCGTTATCGTAGTATCGTGATTTCGCAATATCATTATCGTACTATCGCGTTATCACCATCGTACTGTCGCGTTATCATCATCGTACTATCGCGTTATCACCATCGTACTATCGCGTTATCATTATCGCACTATCGCGTTATCATCATCGTACTATCGCGTTATCACCATCGTACTATCGCGTTATCATTATCGCACTATCGCGTTATCATCATCGTACTATCGCGTTATCACCATCGTACTATCGCGTTATCATCATCGTACTATCGCGTTATCATCATCGTACTATCGCGTTATAATCATCGTACTATCGCGTTATCACCATCGTACTATCGCGTTATCATCATCGTACTATCGCGTTATCATCATCGTACTATCGCCTTCCGGTGCGCATGCGCATATAAGAATTTCCCCTCCATGTGACAGTGATATTTCCCAAGGATATCAATGCTAATTAAATGAGTCTAACAGAATTTATATATTCTAAGGAGTTTAGCTAACGCTAGCTAGAGTCTTCCTTTTCAAAAACTTGCTTTGATAATATTGTCACCGACAAACTGAAACGACAAATGTAATAAGTTCTATTTTAAGTTGAGCGCTCAAACTTGATAGATTGTATTTGTTTAAAATGGTTCAAACAGATAAGCAAATAAAGTATATTTGTTATTCTATATGTAATATAAATAGTTTGTATACAGTCAATATTTGATATAACCACGATATATACGTATATATTTTTTAATGAAATAAAGATATGCCCATTACACATGGTTGCGTAATTCTAATTATATCCATTAAAATAAAAAGACAGAATTTATATGATATTATTTTTGTCTAAAATTAAAAGTTATAAAATGTCAAATTTTAAACGGTATTATACCATCAAATGCGCAGCTGAGACTTACTATACATACAAAGACATGACAGTAGATGGACTAGAGACAGAGTTTATTCTCGCCGTGAAGTATTGGACTCCTAGGGGAAAGTAGAATATAATTTGAGAGGTTAGCGGCACAAAACATTGCGGCAATTGTTGATATTAAAGTCAGTGCAGTTGTCGTATGATACCGGCATTAAGTTGGTTCATATATCAAAAACAAAATGAGTTTGTATAAACTCGTCCATTTGTACTGCTTTACTTGAAGATCTTCTATTTTTGAGCATGCACATGCGCACCGGAAGGCGATGGTGCGATAATGATAACGCGATAGATAGTACGATGGTGATAACGCGATAGTGCGATGATGATAACGCGATAGTGCGATAATGATAACGCGATAGTGCGATAATGATAACGCGATAGTACGACGGTGATAACGCGATAGTACGATGATGATAACGCGATAGTACGATGATGATAACGCGACAGTACGATGATGATAACGCGATAGTGCGATAATGATAACGCGATAGTACGATGATGATAACGCGATAGTGCGATAATGATAACGCGATAGTACGACGGTGATAACGCGATAGTACGATGATGATAACGCGATAGTACGATGATGATAACGCGACAGTACGATGGTGATAACGCGATAGTACGATAATGATAACACGACAGTACGATGATGATAACGCGATAGTACGATGATGATAACGCGATAGTACGATAATGAAATTGCGAAATCACGATACTACGATAACGAAAACGCGATATCACGATATTACGATGGTGAAAACGCGACAGTACGATGGTGAAAACACGATAGTATATCGCATAATCATCATCGTACTATCGTATTATCGCGTTTTCGTTATCGTAGTATCGCGTTATCATCATCGTGTTATCGCGTTTTCGTTATCGTAGTTTCGTGATTTCGCGTTTTCATCATCGTACTATCGAGTATCGCGTTTCAGATCAACACATTGAAAGGCGATGGCCCTAACGGAATTCCGTAGTAATCAGGTAAAAGAAATAGAAACGAATAATTCGAAACCAAAGTAGTAAGTTCTGGTTGTGTGCAGAAGTACCTCACAGTGAGTTGTAAACAATAATGGGGGCTCCCACTCCACTGTACCGGTATACTTCACACGGAGATCGAGATTATCGTTCTTTATTACATCTAACTTGTCTTATCTGAAACAAAACATTCACAATCAAATATAACTCACTGTCCGATATACATTACGTGGTCCGAGTATTTACTTTCATACCCCATCCAACCCCTTCTCCAAGAAGCGAAAACGGGGTTGGCTGGGGTATGAAAAAAGACCTTATTTTCGGCTTAAAAAGTTTGCATATTATAAAATTAAAACATGTAATAGGTAATTTTAAACAGGTTATCGCATTGTTTCAGTAAAACATGTTTTTAAACGTGTTTTATTGTCGAAATATCCGTTATAGAATCCTGCTAATATAAGCTTTCACATCGCTTTCCCATCGCTTAATGGAATTAAGGCAGGACCACGTAATGCCGTCGGGGAACAGTGCAGCTCGGCTATTCATAAGCTTTTTCAGAGAACAACAAGTTATAGGCCTGCTCTACCATCAGAAAAAGAAACATCTCTCTTCATATATACATGATCATCTTTGAGCTCTACTTGTATTGCCAACGATGCTATCTAGTTAGAAGTATATAGTCTGGCGGGAATTACTTTATTTACACTGTCCCGTTTTAGTGTGATGACATCTGGGTGAGGTTTGAAGCGCTCTAGAACATGGTTTAAACCGCCAGCGGCTTTTTTGCCACTAACCGTTCCAAGGCGGTATCCCTATTGTCAATGTGTTTGTGTCTGCTATATCCCATACTTGTATTTTCCTTGTAATGTATTTTCCTTGTAATTGTTTTTGACTTTGCGTGTTTATGGTTGACTGTGTTATGTGCATGCTACATTTCCTGTTCGATGTGTACACCTACTTTTGATGGCGGACGGGGTGGGAGTGAGGAGTGAGGTGGGCAGTATACACACTAATTAGCGTCTCCGTGGCCGAATGGTTAACGACGTTGCGTTGTAAGCCTTCGTCTCTCACCGTTGCGGGTTCGAATCCCACTAGGAGCTCGACTTGTAAATGAGGAAGTGTCGATTCTTACGGATGGCGGGAGGTGTACAGTACTAATTATACCCAGGAAAAAGGGTGGTCTGCCTCCACCACAAAAATTCGACCGCCATATATAACCTTACATGTGTTGAAAATGACGTAAAACACCATACAAACAAACAAACTAACTAACACACTAATTATCCTGTAATAATAAACAAAACTAGCAAAACAGAAACAGTTCATTAAAAACCATGAATAACACACTTGCATCTTCACTCACTCCACCCCTGCTCCCAAATGATTCAGGATTGATATGTTTTTGTCATTTTAAACACACAAAAGCAACAACAAAATGTGTGCAACAGCGGTCCCCACACACCCCAACCCCTCTTGATGATGGTTGGGTTGGGAATGGGGATTGTGATGGGCAGCATGCACCATAATTATGGTGTTAGAATAAACGAAACTAACAACTCACAGCCTGCATCCCACCCATAAACATATCCGTCGCCCTCCCCTTTCCCCCAACGCAAAACAAATGATTGGTTATCTAAGGAAATCAACAACTACAAACATGTATTGATATTGCAATCGCCATCCCTTAATTACTTATATGAGATAATTCTATAACGAATCCCATATAAACATTTGATTGATCTAAGATAAATAATTGATGAGATATAGATATATACAATAGATAACACGCAAACCTTGATCTCCCTTTATTACACAGATTATGGACCAACACAATTCGATGTAATATGGGGCACTTTATACGTGCAATCATACGTTTAGGTCCATTGGGGCTCATGGGTTCCGGAAACCAAAATATATATACAGCCCTTATATATTACTATATTGAAGGTCAATGCTAATTTGGTTGAGCTGGGACAAGAAATGAAAGATATAGACTAGAAACCTAAACACAGCTTACACGTAACACTCGATTTTCCTTTGAGCCGGAATAAAAAAAAATCATTTCTTTAAAGCCGGGATATTTATTTCGCCTAATACACTGGCCAGATTATATTTTTTCTTCAACTTGAAAGCCAGAATATTTATTTTTTTAAGTTTTACTATTCGTAGAATAAGAAGAGCTGTTGTATGTCTACTCAACGTCTGCGTCGAGGTTGCTTTTCAGTTGTTGGTCAAGTCCTGTTATTTCAGCAACTACTGGTCAGTGAAACTTGAAATATGTCATCAGTACCATCAAGGACACTGGTAGACACAGGTTCCATAACTCTGTATGGCATTTAAGCAAAATCATGTTTTTCTTTATTACTTTGAATTTCTGGTTAAAGTTCTTTTTTGACAAAGTCCATTTATTTTAAAAACTTAATGTCGTACATCAACAAAACTTTAGTAAAGCTTGGAATATCAGGGGCACTAGTAGACACATGTTCCATATTAACTCTGTATTGCATTTAAGCAAAGTTATGTTGTTTTTTCGACTTCAAAATGCTGGTTAAAGTTTTTAGGCAAGTCCTTTATTTCAATAGCTGATTGTTAATTATTAATACAACTTCAGTAAAGCGTGAATGTTACATGTAGCAGACATATGTTCTATAACTCTGTATTGCATTTTAGCAAAATTATGGCCCTTTTTCTGAATAAATATTTTCTGTATTGTATTTTAGAAAATGTGTAGCCTATTTTCGACTTAGAATTGTTTTTATTTTATTTGTTGGCAAGTCCATTTATTTCAATACCCACTAGCCATATATCTCAGCCAAAGGAGCTTGACAAGTGTCATCACTTACAGACAAAATCATGTTTCATAACTTTTTATTTCATGTTAGCCAGATGATATTTTCTTTTTCAACTTAGAGTTTCAGTTAAAGTTTTTTAAACAGCTTCATATATTTAAATGAAACTCACTGCAAACATCCAATAACAATGGCATGCCTGTATATGTCATTAACCCCACACCTTCCCCACTCCTAAACCACCACCAACATCACCCCAGACAGACATATATTTATTCTATTCTTCAGTTACTATGTCTGCATCCATCCGATTCTCTTCCATCCCCTCCCAACACCCTCCTCTCAACCCCACCCCAATGAAAATATTGTATTATTTCTGGGGTTGTATCCCTATTCAGTAACACATCGCTTCCCCTCCCCACCCTCTTCAAGTTAATATTATTTCTGGGGTATTCAAGGTCTTGCTTTGATATTTGGTATATATGTTTACTGACCACCCCCTCCCCGCAACCCTACAACCTCACCTCAGTCGCCACCACCTATTAACCTCCACAATTAAGACTTGACCTTGTGAATTAACTGGCAGCATGGTTGGTGAGACAGAAGTGTCATGACCTTGTTTAAAATTGACTTTGAATAGTGCAGAATGCTGTCCTTTCGACAGCTCTTTTGTTTAATATGGATCTTTCCATATTTGGTGGATAGAACTTCATGTGCTGGTGTTAATATTTAGTTATGCTTGTACTTGTCTGATTTCTATGTGAGCCCCCTTTTGCTCTTCTGAATTATGAATTGATTGGATGTTTTGTTTGGTGGTGTAGGGGATCATTTTATACTGGGCAATGACTACCATGTTAACACTGGCATATAGCGCATAGCTTTGTCTATAACCTGGCATTGCATGTGGCTGAAGCTGCCTCTTAAGTCCACTTACTTGTTGATGATATTCACAAAGTCCATCGCACAAGTACCAGGACCCTTGTATTGTAATACTATCATGACCACTGCATACCACATTGATTACTAACATGTCCAAAGTACATCATATGTATAACTATCATGACTACTCTTTACCTCATTTTCTACTACCATGACCACTGTATATTGCAAGTATTACTATCATGACCACTGTACATCACATTTAGTACTACCATGACTACTAAGACTAAATACCACATGTATTACACCATGACCACTGAATACCACATTCATTATTAACATGACCACTGAATACCCCATGTATTACTACCATGAGCTATGCATACTACATTTATTACTACCATGACCACTGATACCATATTTATTAATAATATACCTCATGTCAAACATCCATGTTTAATGTTCAAAGACTGTTATTTTCCCATTTTTGTAATATCGCATATCACTTGTAATGTCTCCATGGAGTGAGTCACTGAATGATAGTATTTTTTTTGTAATGTCACCCCAGTATAATTATGATTGTGAAGTCGAAGCAAGTTTATAATTATGTATTGGGATGTCCAATGCTGAAAAGTGTATGCATACATACGCAAATGAAAATCAGTGAACATTCACTAAAATGGCTGACACAGTTTGCACAACTTTCTGAAGATGATTTGAAGTTTACTCGTGAGTTCACAGCTGAAGATTTCGAAAGAACGTAAAGAATCATCCGCCAAAAAATGTTTTCTAGGTGCTGAGAATAGTGATTTTGAACAGAGAGAAGTAACCATGTATTTAAAAGGAATATTTAGCAGAACCAAATAACTTTTTCAAACATACTTTTCAGTATAATAAAATAAATAGCCTTAGAAGGTTGACAAATATTTACTGTCACCCTCATAGGATTGCAATATTTACATTCTACCATGACCAATGTATATCACATTTAGGCCATTATTTTTTATTATTTTTTAAGAACCATCAAGACAGAAAATAGCTGTAGGAGGAAAGGGACAAAATAAAAAATAAACTATGAAATTCCCTATGGAAAAATAAAATACCTAATTTCGTTTTGTCGTAGGAGGGTTCGTAAAACGAATTATCAAAAAATAATGGCCTTATTACAACCATGAATTATGCATACCACGTTAATCATAACCATGACTTTATATGAATATCATGTTCATTACTACCATGATCAGTGTATACCAAATTACTACCATGATCACTTTATAACACTTTATACAACACATTTACTGCCACCATTGCCAGTGTATATGTTCTACGCAAAGTAAGAATATGGACGGTTCCGGAATTGCTCTGCGCAAAGTAAGAATTCTTAAAATGCGCAACGATTCCGGAATTGCGCAGGACTATTCCGGAATTGCGCAAGGTGTTAAATATATAAACCACGGATTAAGTTCTCTTTGCACAATTTGAGAATATTTTGCGCAAAGTAAGAATTTGTGTTATGATGTGTATAGGAAGGTGCTAATTTTAAACCTACTTATATTTTATTTTAATATGCCTATTTTGCTTCATCCATCTGCGACGAACAGATAATTTACACTTAAGTATCGCGTATGATTAACATAAACTAAATTATTTACAAAACAATTTGAAGTCCTGAACTTCAACAATACTTTCCAGGTTCCATAATATTTGGTAAGAATATTCAATTGAACTATTTTTAATTATTTCAAACGAGGTTGCATGACAATGCACTTTATTAAAAGTACATTATTTGCACATTTAATTACGTTTCGCCTACACAGGCCGTGAGTATGGTTAAAGTTTCTGCTTATCAAAGAAAACTATGTAATACTATCTAATATGTTGGAATAATTAAGTAAGGCGGTTCTATCTGTTGAATCGAAAATCACTCTTTCGTTGGCTTTTTATGAAAAAAAACAAGTTGGTATAGATATAATCAACGTGTTGCTGTCGTTTTAAAACGCGACTTTGACTTGCAACATTATTTAGATATCGATGAAGAGAAAACAATGAAAATAATTCTCGGTATATTTAGATTGTATTCACACAACCTCGACATAGCAAGAGAAAACCAAGAAAATTATAGAAAGGAAAGAATAATGCAAACTTTAATATATGAATTGTATTGAAAACTCTCGTGCGTCCTTTTTATAACCACTTATTGCTTGTGTGTCCTTTTCATTCGTTAATCTGATATAAAAAAAATAAAAAATAAAAAGAAAGAAACAAATAGATTTAAGTGATAGTTTTAAACATGTTATCATTTTTTCCCCACTAAAACATGTTTTGAAATATGTTTTTATTGTGGAAATATCTGTTATAATTTAGGCCAGGCCTTCGTTTCCCAAATGTTCTCCAAGAAGCGAAATCTTGGTTGGCTGGGGTATGAAATAAACCGTAATTTCGGTTTAAAAGGCCTGTATATTGAACAATTAAATGAACTTCTTTTCGCTTTATTACAGCTGTGTTTTATTTTTTAGAGTTGTTATAGGTTAAAATTATAATAATTAATAATAATAATTTGCAAATATGTAAAAAAGAATAACACAACAAAAAAAAAAGCCGAATATACCACGAACTAAAAGAAAATAGCATTTCTAAATATAAATTAAATATTTCGAAAAACGCATATATTGTCGTCATTAGGTATGAAAAAAACACACAACTTCTAATATGATAAAATTGATTTAACATTTCTTCTAGCTAGTTAAATTATTTAACTATATGTCAGTATACGTCAATAAATTTAGGCGAAATAATTATATCTGATTTAAACACATTTTATTTCATTTTTCATTTCCTTTATTGTGATTGGCTAATTAAATGAAAGGGCGTATCTCATTGCATTTAAACAATATGATTGACCAACATGTCTCAGGGCCACAAGTAATTGGAAGCGTGACGGAGCGGCGCGTGGACTCCTTCACACCTTTGAGCAACATTACACACACACTCTCTTAACAGTGTGAAGTTTGTTTAATTTGGTCAATTATATACAAATCATATATAAATTGACAAAAGGACGTTTAATCGAACGTTGTATTTAACTATTATTACATTACATGGTCATGCATTACTTTCTTTAAGTGATGGGGAAGCTTATATTAGTTTTACAATGTATATTTTCGACAATATAAACATACATAATACATGTTTTACTGAAACAAAAATCGATAACCTGTTTAAAATTAGAAGTTAAATGTTTTAATTTTACAATATGCAGGATTTTAAACCGAAATTAAGGTTTTATTTTTCATACGCCGTGTTAGACGGGCTATGACAGTTAATTTCCGGCCACGTAATGATATTAATGTTGAATATAATTATGATATGTTATACGATATTGTTTAATGTTGCATGTATTTAGAAATATATTTAAACATATTTAACATATTTTGTACACTACGAATATTGTTTCATACGAAAGTTACATTATTGATGTAATGTTAGTAGCACTAACATTATATCAGTAATGTAGCTTCCGTAAGAAACACTTAGAACACAGTATAATCAGCCCATTTTCACGTTATTTTATAAATTACTATTTCACTTCTTCATCTTTCGTCGATTTTTGTGCAAAATATAACCTATTTATCTGTCGACATGCCATGAAACACCATTCGTTCGTTCGATCGTTCGATCGTTCGATCGTTCGTTCGTTCGTTCGTTCGTTTGAACCTTCATTCATTCGTTCGTTCGTTCGTTCGTTCGTTCCTTTCATTCATTCATTCATTCATTCATTCATTCATTCATTCATTCATTCATTCATTCATTCATTCATTCATTCATATTCATTCATTCATTTCATTTTATTTCATTTCATTCATTCATCTTTCTTTCTCTTTCTTTCTCTCTCTCTTGTATCTCAGAGACATATCGCACGTTGACGTTGCCGACTACTAACGTTTACCATGTTTGTCCTGCATGTTAACATGTTGATGCGCGCGTGACTTTTATCTTTACCCATAAATATTATAAGAATCAATCATGAGTATCGAGTTTAATAACCAATGTGTTTGTGATACGGGAAATATATCCCAAGGGAGATAAATTGCCCCGATATAAGAACGAGTGCTGCTTCGCACTCGTTCTTATATCGGGAACCATTTCTCTCCCGAGGGAGATATTTCCCGTATCTCAAAAACACGGGTTATAGCTTTTCTATTCCCAGTATTTCCTATACAAATCACAGACAAATATGTAACATAGGGAAAGCTAACCCGAGGGGTCAGAATTGCAACCAGGGACGTGGTTACAGTTCTGATCTCGAGGGTGAGATTTCCCTATCTCACATGGATAACTCATGATGGATTATTTTTCTCCCAGTGTAACAGATGAGCTATATTTTGCAAAAAGGTCGTAACTACAAGGCTATAATCATACAAGGTTGTAAGTGGTAGATACGACCTTAATATTTATAAACAGTTGGATCTTAACTGGTAGATACGACCTTATTATTATTAAGCTTGCATGTAATGTACAACTGCTACGACCTTCTTTTCCACTTCTATCGAATGAAATAAGATAATATGCACGTATATGAGGGTATGTGGATATTGGGACACAGAATGTATGTAAAGATGGTACGGGGGCATCCTATTTAAAAATATAAAAGGTATGGGGACATACAAATGATACGGGAAATATTGTGTATTAAAAGATATATAGAGTATGTAGATATAATATGTAAATATATAAAGGGTACGGTGACATAATATGAAGGATATAGAGAGTACGATGGAATATTACGAAAGCATTTAGAGAGTACGGGGACATATTATGTAAGGATATAAGGGGTATTCATATATTCCCTATATAATATGTTCCCATACCCTCTATATTATATAGTGGGTATGGGGATATATTACATAAGGATATATAAGGTATGGGGATATGATATGCAAGAATATATAGGGTATGGGGATAACATATATTATGATAAGTATATAGAGAGTGCGTTGACATATTATATAAGGATACATTTTTGAGATATGGAATGCACAACGTACATACAGAGCTTTCTCACCTACATAACTCAGTAGAGTCAGTTCGAGTTCTGACTTATCTCCACGCAGTTGCCTAACACAAGAGAGACGCTACTTGCGAAATATTTTAGTCACATGTTTTGTTTTGGGAAATGAAAATATTGATGATAATTATGATATAATCTCGTTAAAGTGACACGTGTTTGCTTTTGTGGATATTTAACCTGTGTCATTATTTTGATGGTAATACAATCTCTTGCACCCAGATCTTTTAACAATGGGGCTTTCAAAATGCACTAAAATATCTGCATTATTAACGTCGCTCTGGTAATTTAAAGCCAGACATATCAAATTAAATGCCTGCAGGGTCCCGTTTTATGAAACAACTTACGACAACTTACGACCATTTTGATCGTAAATCAATTTCTTAAATGCTTCGCTATAAATTACACTTTTCAAATAAACGTGATTTCATTTCATTTTCTTATACATGTGATCTTTCTGCACTACGTGCACACATACGTGTCTACATTGAATGTTTAGGTGAAGAAAGGGAACGATTTTAAAATTTGAGACTTATCGTAAGATTTTTAATAAAACAGGGCCTGGTTACGAATTGACTGGTTTTACATTTTCAAAAGATAGTCGGTAAATTGATATTTTGCAATATTTCATCTACGCAGTTTGAATAGTAGGCATTTCTCTTCCTCAGTAGAGGTTGCATTATGAACTAGTTGAAATAAAGCTCTGTTTTAGTTAACTATTATATCACATTTTAATAATTGTGATATATATATTGGAGATGTTATGATTACATACGTTTTTGCCGTACACATTCAGGATTAGACATTTGTATGATATAAGGCTTATTTATTTCCAATCTTAATGTTTTAAGAACATAAACAGCTGATATAGTTTACCGTCTAGTATTTATCACGTCATTGTACATATCAAGCGGTTTTATGTCCTGTCTATAAACGAATTTACAGCCATGTTTTAAAATTCACTATGACTGAAATGCACCCATTGTGTATGATGTTGATATTGTAAACCCGTTGCGACAGGCTGTTCATATACATGTTGTAAAAAATTAAAACTAATTGTGTTAAATAAGAAGCACGTCTGTATGTGTTTATGTCTGTCCATCTCCATTTAGTCGCAGCTTACTACAATGTCTTAATTATGGTGTTACCTAACTTGCATCAACTCTTACATATACTCTTAGGAAAACAGTTAAGAGTGAGTTACGAAAAAGAACACATGCCTTTCGAATTATTTATGGTCTGGATATGTAAAATTCCAAACAAACAATGTTTTGCCGACATGCTGTTGTTACAGATGTGATCGTTATTAGTTATTATAGAACTGAAATGCTATTAGATTTTAAATGTTGCATACAGTATTCCCCCACCATCCTCTCATATTTTATTGCATTCTCAATTGTTTCAAAATGTTAAATCATTCAATTATATACAGGCCTGGGCCTACAGGGCCTACGCGTAGCTACGCGCCTGTATGGGCACATAAGGATATAGAGAGTATGGTGACATAATATGTAATGCTATAGAGGGTATGGGCCATAATATATATAGGCTATGGGGACATACTATGTAAAGATATAGTGGGTATGGGGACATATAATAGAGGTTATGGGGACATAGTATGTAATGATATAGAGGGTATGGGGACGTAATATGTAAGAATATATAGAGTATTGGGACATAATATTTAAAGATATATAGGGTATGGGGACATAATATATAAGAATACTAGTATATAGGGTATGGGGACATAAAAGGTAAGGTTATAGAGAGTACGGTACATACAATGTAAGAATATAGAGGTTATGGGGACATAATATGTAAGGATATATAGGATATGGGAACATAATATGTAAGGACATATAGGCTATGGGGTCATAATGTGTAGGGATACAGAAGGTACGAGGAAATACAATGTAACCTACATAGGTTGCGGGGACACAATATGTGAGGATATATAGGACATGGGAACATAATATGTAAGGACATATAGGCCAGGCGCGTATCTGCCTATACGCGAGTACGCGGCTGAATCCACATGATTCTGACAAAAGCACCTCAGAACGGCCAGAATGCACCAGATTGCACCATTGTTTTCAAAATTTTCCGCGGGGGGGGGGGGGGGGGGCATGCCCCCGGACCCCCTAGCACAATTATGAATCCACACGAATAGAGGGCTAGCTACGACCCTGTAGGCTATGGGGTCATAATGTGTAGGGATACAGAAGGTACGGGGAAATACAATGTTGCGGGGACACACAAGATAAATAGGACAAGGGAATATAGTATGTACGAATATATAGGGTATGGGGACCTAATATGTAAGGATATAAATGGTACGTGAAATACTATGTAACGTTATAGACTACAGAGGGTATAGGACCATGTGTTAGTGTTTGTTCGTGATTGATTAGTTTTCTTTTCATTAGTGAATACAACTCCCAGTTCTCTGTTATTAAATGTTATAATTGTTACAACGATTAATTTGAAACATAATGCGTGTCTCTATTTGTATGTTACGTTACCATTACTATTTAATTAAATTAATATTATTTGTATGTTAAGTGACCATTACTCAGATTACAAAGTCTTTTTTTTTTTGAAATAACAAATACTTTGTTTTATGAGAAAGCAAACTACAGCTTATGTCATATGAGATTGTAAAGAGAATTCACACAGTTGTTACTGTCAGTCCGTTTTTTTTTCACTTTCACGAAAACTATGATTTTTCACTTACGACGTTATAATTCTAGACCATCGATTTAAATGCTGGGATGGATTATAGGGAAATCCTTCAAGAGTTGTATAGACGTGTGGTTTTTTTTCACGAACGAGCGTATGAGAGTGAGTGAAAAAACAAAACACGTCTACCATCGAGTGAAGGATCCAATAATCAATTCGGGCAGTTATTTAATATTTTATCCCTCAACGTCGCAACGTTAGTTCCTGAACGTCGCAACGTTAGTTATTACGTCGCAACGTTAGTTATTATTGTGTTCTGAGTTAGTTATTAATTTAATATTTAGCGATTATGAATATTCTTGCATCCATCCACCATGTAATACGCGGATCCCCGTGAGGTTGCCGGGGTAGAATACAACCACTGCAAACACACCATCACATGCAGAGGTAGGACCCCCCACTCTCCACCCCCATTCATTTATTTTTATTATTTTTTTACCATGCTCATTCAAGGTCATGACACCGCGTACGCAAACGTGGAAACGTGGCTCCATCGTAAATGGCAGAAACTCTGCAGTTCTGCAGGTAAGAAGGTTCTAGGCCCATTCTACATATTTTATCTTGATGTAAATGGAGAATGAGCCTGGCATTTTCATTCCTGTTAGGCGTCATGTAACCTTGCATGTGTTGGTGCGCCTTAAAACCCAATTCAATTCAAAGTAAAACGCGGAAAGCCTTATCCCGAATGCAAAGAAATACTTCCTATCAGGAATGTAAAACGCGGATATCCTAATCAGTATGTAAGAACACCCACGGTTGTCGGCTTAAAATAAACACACACATTTAATTATTTGTATCCTCTTTTGTCAAACGCATTTAGCAAACTACATCACAGTATGTTAGTGATTTTAACTATACGTAACGCATGATTCAAAATAAAATTGTTTTAGCTTCTTTAGATTTACCTACTGAAGTATGCATCATATTTTCTGGGTTAAATAGCTATTTTACTTTAGAATTTCTTATACTAATACACTGCTAATATGTTGACTATTTGAATGAAGCAAACAAAAAAAATCAAAGTGTATACTCGCAAATATGATTAACGAAAATATTCCTACTTTGTTCCATTTCCTACTATGCGCACTGACAATAACCAACATATTCTTACTTTGTCCCAATTCCCGAATTGATCCGCGCGTTTTGAGAATTCCGATAATGCCGCGCATTTTAAGAATTCTTACTTTGCGCAGAGCAATTCCAGAATTGTCCATATTCTTATTTTGCGCATAAAATATATACTACATTTATAACTGCCATGATTAATATATACCGCATGTATTACTACCATGATCTATGCACATCACATGTATTACAACCATGAATACTAGACGTCTATCACTGTCTTCTACAACTCATTTCAACTTGAGATTTCGATAAACGTCTGAGCAGAAGCTGTGGATGTAGCCAGATTGTGGTTAAACATTTCCATGTTGAATCCAGTGGCTGATGAAGTAGATCTACATTTATCTTATAGACCGATGAGGGAGCCAGATTATTTTTTCCTCTAATTGGACTCAGAGCCAGATTATTTTTTTCCAAGGCTGGATTATTTTTTCCGAAAATTTGAGGGACTGTTTTTTTTTTTCCTTCAAGACAGAGCCAGGATATTTTTTTCAGCAATTCAAGGGCCAGAACATTTTTCAAAAAAACATTCCGGGCCCCTCCCCCCCTCCTAGAAATCAAAATGGTCGGTACCTAAGGTGCAACACCTTGCACGTCCACTAGCACCGGCTTAAGCGGTATTCTACTTTAAAGACACAAAGATTGGGCTTGATGATCCCAACGGATCAGTAAGTAATAACACTACTGTTTAGTAGTCGGTGCAACTTTTTACGGCCGCCACACAGCACTAAACAAACGCTACAGTGAATGTCAATAAATACTGAAAAGGAGATCCATTGAAAACGGAATCCATTGAAAACAATAAACACAAACAAGAGAGAAAGGTAGAAGATTCGGTGTTATGGAGACATTGTTCATGAGAGGTAATATACTTTGCAACATCTCTCACGCCCCATAGCACCAGCTTAAGCGGTATTCTACTTCAAGTGCACAAAGATTTGGCGTGATGCTATAAAGTATCTTACGCGTTATCGATGATGAGCTCAGGCTTCCATATTTTAGCCGGTGGCGAGAAAATAAATTCGATGTCATCTTTTGTAGTTTTGTCCCATGTCAGTCTATCGTCATTCCATTCCTAAAAAAGAGCAGTATATATTTAATAGCCGCAAATTATCACAATATACTAGAAAATGTTCCCTTTTCAGATCAATATAACAGGTAAATATATTGAATTAAAGCTGTCAAAACACTTTCTAATGGCGGTATTCTTTCTTCTTTTTTTCTTTTCTTTTTTTGATAATTATTTTATTTTCCAAATTGCATTAAACGTTAAGTGACCTAACTAGACATAAGTTAGAGTTGTAAAGGATTGTTTAGTCCGTTAAAGGATTGTTTAGTCCGTTAAAGGATTGTTTTGTCCGTTAAAGGATTGTTTAGTCCGTTAAAGGATTGTTTCTTCCGTTAAAGGATTGTTTAGTCCGTTAAAGGATTGTTTTGTCCGTGCAATATGGACTAGACAACATGATTAATTGATTAAAGGGGTGATAAACAAAAAACAAATAAAGTTAAAGAGAAAATCGTCAACAAGTCAATCGTTTATGAAACAACAAACTCACAAATGTTAACCAGCCAATTGCGGAAAACCTCTGAGCCCTGAGATCCTGAAATGAAATGAAGGAAGAAGTATTTAAGAAGGAAAAGCCTGTCCAACTTCCTGGACTTGTTGTTCCGCTCCTAATGGAACGCTTTAATCAATATATATTACTGCAAATATATGACTACATGTTATGGAACCTACATGTTATGGAACGTTAAACCGTGTGTCAACTCTTTCTCAAAAGAGAGTTTGGCCCCCAAAATATTCAAAATTTCAAAACCAAAAAAAAAAAATATTTGGTCTACATGTTGAAATAGATTGATAATCTTCAAAGCATATGTTTATCTATTTTATTCATCTGAAATGTTTAACCGGCATGTTTAGTAATTTTGTCATAGTTTGTAGTTTTTGTACCTTTCTGTACAAGTGTGTTATCCTAAAAATTTAGAGCGCACCTACGAGCACACTCAGTCGATTGGCTAATGATGTGTCCTTATCAATTACATGTTTTAACAAATAATAAGCTGCTGTCTATATTTCCAAGACAAAAAAACTGATTGAAAGTAACTACAAAAGACGAACAGGAATTGTAGCATTCAAGGACCACAGCCAACTAAAAACACGAACAAAAACCAAACAAAATATGTATAAAGTGCAAGATATGACATCACAAGCATACAATGATTAACACTATGGTTATCGTCTTGGGACGGTCAGTGGCAAAACGCATGCCGTTGGGGTTTTAAGCCAGGTTCTAGGGTGCACAAAGCCTCGCTCTTATCCTATTTTTATCCCAATAAAGGTTATTTTCTAAAACAAACAAGGCAGCATTTTTAGGCGTTATCAGCATAAAACATAAATGGCCAGAAACCGTTTATATAGTCGGCGACTTTTACAGAAACCCACAAAGCAAGAACAAAATGACTTGGCAGAAGCCAGAGCAACAAGAGTACAAACCGTTAAGGGTCGAAAAGACAAGCTTTAAATTAAGAAATATCAAAGCTACCGTTCTTTGATGATTTGGGTAGTTGTCATCATAGGGACCACAATATGTCGCGGTCATCGCACACTCAAAAAGAAAGCACAGTGGCGAATTTTAAATGGGTCAATCATTAAACATGTAGTGCGTTGCAAAATGACAGGGTCATAACCTCTTTTGATAAACTTTTTACAAGTTTAATAGAGATTGTATGAAAGTGATTATGACCAAGGATCTTACGACGTTTGTAACTTATATCACGATAGAAGTCAGTTTGTGATAATTGTTGTCGCAGAAGAGTTCTTAAATTACTTTTATATTTTAAAAGTATATCAAAGTTACGATAACAACATTTTGCACAGGTTTTTTTAAGTTTATAGTAATGGTAGCCCTGCTGGGGTAGTTTATTAGTTATACAAGTATTACGAATATTAACGTCCTCAACATAACTACAAACTAGAAAAACCAAAAGTTGAGAAACATAGACCTCAAACAAAGTAGCTCGGGGAACATCCCCATCTAAGTGGGGATTATCAACAATATGAAAACTGCTAAAACTGAACAAAAATGTCATATTTAAAAGAAAATGCATTGTTTTTGAGGCTCTTCAAACTTACTTTTAATGAATTTTAATAATGAATTGTTCCATTTGTAGCTAAAATGGTTATTTAAAATGTGTGCATTCAAAACTTCAAACTGCCCAATTTTGCCAAGTCTACTTTAAAGCCAAAGTGGGCTTGCTGATCCAAAAGGACCAGTAAGACTAAAGTGAGAACACTACTGATATATAGTCGGCGACTTTTACAGCCGTTACACACAACGAAACAAACGCTAGTGTGAATGTCAGTAAGTACTGAAAAGCGGATCCTTTGGAAGCAACAAACACAAACAAGAGAGAAAAGTAGCAGGCTCGGTTTGTTATATAAAACAAGCAAAACATAACAACATTGACCTACTAGCCTTAGACGTTTGTATCCACTTTTATTGTCACAATAGTGTTGTTTGTACCGTGTGGCGACCGTCAACATATCTCCCCGTACAATAGTGTTATCTTTTAATCCCACAAGGATTGTATGACATTCTTAGATCCAGGATTATCCTTAAACACATGTGTTTCTTATATTTTTATGCGTGTCTTTGGGTGACTGTAGACCACGAATGCTACCTTTTCTGTTCGACTTTTATATCTCCTTCTATAAATGATAGATTATGCTTATTTTGTAATACACTTGAAGATGAATTTCATTTTGTGTTGGAATGCCAAACGTACGTTGTCTAAAGAAAGCAACACATTCCACAATATTTTTACAAGAGGCCAAACATGATGATATTATCGGAATTACTAAATTCTTAAAATAAAGTATATATTCACAAGCTTTGTACCTTTGTTTTAAAAGCATTTAAATTACGAAACGAAACATTATAAAGAAATTAGTAGATATAGGTAATTACTTTACCGAATTTATTATGAAATGTATGTTTCAGTATTTATTTATATTATGTAGTAATACGCCTTCCCAATGTTTAAGTCCACTTAACGAATGATAGAAACTGTTGTGCGCGTGAGTGAGTGCGTGCGTGCCTGTATAAGTGCATTTTGCTGTGACTGTCTCAGATTAACTAAAGTCTACTGTTTGTCAAATCCTACACTATTTGTCATGTTTTGTGAAACTGTATGTTGTATCCTCATGGGCTTTTAAGCCTATTGGAATTTGGAAATAAAGTTATCTATCTAAATTTTGAATTTTCTGAAAGTTTACGATTAACTTGGAATGGGCCACATCTCACATGATATTGTCCAAAGCCATTGCATATACAACCATGAATTTGGTTTATTACACACATATCATCGGTTATTCTGTACGAGTTATCGACGTATTTGAAGTGATTTAATTAGAAATTATGGGCGGGGCACAGTGTTTTACTAAATCAAGGGTAATAACTCATGTAACCTGCGCTTCTTTTTACTTTGCTCATTGCCAAATCCAGAGTCTTTAAATAAAATTTGGTGAAAATCAGAAACGGTTTACGGTGTTTAAGTTATAGTGCAAATTCTATCTATAAACTCCTATTAGACTTCATTCAAACAAGTTGTTAAATGAAGAAAAAGGCTAAGAACTAAATGTATTGAACAAACAAGCTGAATTCCATTTTGTACCTAATCAATGGAAATAACTCAATACTGCATGTAAATTTTGCTTTTTGACGTACTCATTAGCGATGCTATTGCAGTTAACCTTGAAATAAAACTTGGTGAATGTTCGAAGTTGATTTCTAAAGTTATCATGCAAACAAACTTAAATTCCTTCTCTTTTTTAACATAAGCCATTATTCAAATCTCCCTACCAAATGTATTCAGTGTTGTTTGTTGTCTCTTTTTAATTTAACGGCTCTCCAACACATTGTAGATTTGTTCGAGCCGCCCCAGAAAGAGGAGAAAATTACATAGGAATCCGAGAAATTCCTATTCCTATTATTCTTATTATTCTTTAACGTGCTCGGAGGATAGACGTCCCCATCCGACGAAAGATAATAAAAAAAGTGTCTTGCCAAAGAACACACTGGCGGAACTCAATGGTGCGGGTGAAGTTTCCTGGTCCTCCGGTTTCAAGTCCACCGTGCTATCCACTGGGTCATGTCAGTCCCTTACAATTGAAAGAGACCTCCAAATAATAGTTGATAGAAATCAGAAGCCGTTTACTAAAAGTGTGTAAAAATCTGAGAAAATCCTTTTTTGACATAAAAACTCTGTAACGCATCCCTGTGGCCAGAAAAGCTTAAAATGACGATAAAAAAAGTTTAAGGGGGAATTGACCTATTGGAAAATGTAAGGGTACGCATATATACTATATATATTTGTAACTTTGAAAATATTTGTGATTTGAATCTGAATTTAGTTTTGTCGTCATGTAAACAATATTTTAATAATAACGTCTCGAATATGGCTATGTTTGACGTTTTCATAAAAGTCGCGTTTGTACTCAATTGTCAACGTTTTTAGCATCACAAAACGTTAGTTTAGTAGCATGCAATTATTTTTTATATCACACTGTTTGTCATGATGAGACCTTTCATCTGATATATAAATTATATCATTTAAATTAATCTGTAAACTATTATTTCTAGAATTTCCTATTTCTTTAACCCTTTTTTGGCTTGAACATTTTAAGAAAGAACGACATTAAAGCAGTTTATCTATTAAATTGCTTGATAAAAAACAGCACAATTTTAATATGTTGTCGAGAATTTCATTTCCTATCAGAATATAAAATAAAAGTTGCTGGTCATCGGAATATTTGTTTCAGTATGTTTGTTTTAATGAACACAACACACTTGCGAAAAAGACGTCTCTGTCGACGTCGCATCGTACATATAATGTATAACGACCATGACGCAAACACTGAAAACAATATAGTTATTGCCTTTTGTAAAGTTATAATTCTTGTGCAGAAAATAACTCAAAAACTACTGATGGAACTGCAATGAAACTTTGCACAATGAAATAGGGCAGTGAGAGGTCCGTGTCTCTGTCTGTCCGTCCGTCCGTCCGTCTATCCGAATATCTTGTTTTTAATTTTTTTTGTTTTGGTTGAATGGTGTTTTACGTCAATTTTAGCACATGTTTGGCCATATATGACGGTCGATGTTTTGTGGTAGAGGCAGATCACCGTATTGTTTACTAGGTAGAAACAGTACTGTATACCTCCCGCCATCCGAAGAAAAAATCCAAAAGTTGTCGTATCGCAGTAATACAGAATGTTTTTCGTATCGAGTCTATCTGTCATTCGTTTGCTAAACAATTACCAGTATGCTCGCAGGGGAACAAAACTTGTTCCAAACGTACACGTTGTGCAATCTCAAAAGTGATTTCGGTAATAACTCATGGTTTTGTCAAAGATTATTTTGATTTTAAGCAATGTTGTTAAATTGTCTTTCTTTATGGAAAGCCGTTTGGGACCCCTGCTAAAAACCAAACGGCTTTCCATACTTTCTTATACTTGAAAATGTTTTAAACAATATGTTTATGTAAGTACATGCAAATATTTAAATACCAAACTGGCATATGCAAAATACCTCGGTCAAGAATCATCTGTCGGCTCATTTACTAACACACACACTTTTCCCAAATCCTCAAATTATTTGCTATTGTATTGTGTTCTTCTGTCTCATTGCTATATTGAAGGGAATATATATCTTAGTTGCGTGTTTATTGTTGACCATGTAGCGTAATACAGTAACATGCAGGTGGGAAGATAGATGTAGGGGACATTCCCAAATATGTCAGATGGTTTAACATAAGGCGTCCTATCATTGTGTCAGACGATATCTGTCACGCAACTCTATGTTATTAAGTTAAGATTTAATTACATCATACTTGCAATCCGATGTTTGCAGTTATTATCCCCAAATATGTTCTGAATGTTTAAGGTTATTGTAGTCATCATTCTATCTTACGAGCACACATTTATGTTCTGATAATGTCTGTATTACTGAAACGAAACACCACAACTTACGTCAAGATGATATCTGATGTTAATGGATAGAGCATCAAACATTTTTAATTCCTAAATTGTTTTTATCATGCATGTGTCCATATGTTAATATCATTTTTTTGTAAATGTTCAGCTGCTTATTCGTTGTTTAATAATGTATACATTGGTAACATGTTTTAAGCAATAAAACCCAACCTCATTTGCGGACATTCTTCATGTACTTCACCGACATATATAAATACAACTTACATATTTTTGAATCCCAACTCTATAGACACAATACAAATGGTTTTAACCAGCCATACCAAACGCCGAAATTGGAACGCCGAATTAATAGTTACCAAGTCATACTTCATTTACGCATATTCAATAACACAATTATTGTAAGAACCCGTGAATAAACCTATACTTTTAATTGGTACATATAAATTATTATATGACCTGAATACCTGGATAGAGTTTTGATAAACGGTTGTGTAGTGCAATTTTGCCATTATTTGGCGGTTAGTTTCATTTAACAGATAAATATGCGAAAATATGTCTTCACGAGGGACACTTAGCTTGGTACCTCGCTGATCTCGACATTATTTTGGGTTTTGCAACACCATTTCGTTATGTTACCAAACTATTTATCATAATGATGTCAAACTGAAAATTGTTTGAAGATACGTGGGGCTTCGTTTCGAGGAGCTTATCACGATATGTGTACTATAATGTCCAGGGCTTCACTTCATGCGAAGCTGACTGTAGGAACACCCTACCAACCCACCAACAATTTATATTGAATAGCATGTACATTCCGTCTAGCAGGTTACTATCACTATTACTATGGACAGCTGATTATTTAAAAATAATTATTGATATATCACCAACATGTACAATATACCTTTAATATAAATACCGTCGACGTCGTTATGATAACGACACGACGTGAACAGAGACGGGTTTGTTTCGAAGGGGTTTGGGGTCAATAAAGGAAGTATACTGAAACAAATATTCCGATGACTAGCAAATTTTATTTTAAATTCCGATAGGAAATTAAATTCTCTAAAAAATACTAAAATTGTGCAGTTTTTTGTCGAACCATATGAAAGATAAATGGCATTAACATTGTTTTTTCTTAAAATTCCTTGGTAAAAAAGCAGCGAAAGACATAGGAAATTATATAAATAATAGTTTACAGCCTAACTTAAATGATATAATTTATATATAAGATGAAAGGTCTCGTCAAGACTAACAGTGTGATATAAAATATAATTGTGTGTGACTAAACTAACACTCTGTGATGCTAAAAACGTTGACAATTGCGTGCAACGCGACTTTTATGAATAACGTCAAACATAGCCATATTTGAGACGCAATTATTAAAATCTTGTTCTCACGAGGACAAAAAAAAATTCAGATTCAAGTCGCAAATATCTTCAAATTTACAAATATATATAGTTCATATGCGTTACCTTAAATATTCGAATAGGTCAATTCCCCCTTAAACTTATTTATTTTAAATCGATTGTAACGAAAGCTCTATGAACTTATTTAAATCACTCTCGCTGTCTTCCTGGGTAGAACCAGTACTAAGCAATGCAGATAAAGTGGCTTGCTTAGGGACACAACGCATATGGCAATGACGGGAATCGAACCCACGACTTTTGGATCATGGGTCCAACGCTCAACCACTACACCACAGCGCTCCACGAAATGACGATAACATATGTCTGTTAAGAAAACTTGATATTTAAACACAGGACTATTTGCGATAGCATGCGTTTTTAGACTTATACTAAGGATTGTAGCATGACAACTGGCTTTTTAACAATGTCAAAGGAAAGATGATAAGAAAAGTCTTGAAACCGACAATATACGAGTTACCGTTCTTTGGATTTAGTCTGGTTCCCGGGCAAGAAATGGACCGCTGCTTATCTAGACAGAGGGGTATTTAATCCCCCAGAATTCATGTTCTTTTTTTTGGTCATATTTGTCATGTTTAGTAAAGGTCTTCTTCATGATCTTTGTATTGTTGCTTCTCAAGTGGTGGCAAAAACACAATGATCGTGACTCGGCGAAAAATGGAGTGTTTGCAATAGAATTTGCAGCAGTTCTGCGGGAGAGTTCTGCATATTGTTATCTCGATGTGTTGGCGCCATATAACCTGTTTGTGTTGAGGCGTATTAAAACCCAATTCAATTCAATTACATTGTGTCTGGTTTGTAAAAAGAAAAAAGTATGCTCAGTTTAATGTTTTAAATATAACTGGGCCTGATCCACTGACGACTATTTTCATCTCTCGCTTGTTTTACTTTAAAATAAAATGATATCAACACAAACATCACTTACCAGTTCATCAATGGCCAGTACACTAAGGCCGATCTTGACCGTGGTCTGGGCAACTGGTCTCGAGATTGAGTCATAGCCGGTAGCTAGCAGCGTCTCGTTGCGGATTTCTGTCTCCTTCGCCGCGGAATAAACACCCGTTGCTGCAACAAGATAATCATAACACTTAAATTCAACGCTGATCAGGATGCGTGTATGTTGAAATATAAAAGCAAAACAAAATAATTGGGCTATTGTTTCAGCTATTTGTGAGTCGGAAGACACAGCTAGGACAAAAGGGCCAGGACCAAATCACGTGTCATATTATTTTATTGTTGTAAATGAATTTTTTATTTTATATAGTCTCTTATAATTCTTTTAAAATAGGAAAATGCGAAAATTAGCTAAATTTCGCAATTTAGCTTAGTTTCGCGAAATCTTCCTGACTTTAAAAACACTTGTCTTAAAGCATGTGAAGTGTGTTACGCATATACCTTTTATGCACGTTTCGTACCTAAATTGGACACACACGTCCATTTTACAAACACGTGAATCATTACAAGCCATTGATCGAATAACATTGTACCTTATAAATTACGTATTACACAAAACTGACTGTTTCGAAAAATGTGTTTGCAATTTGATTTCTATAACGAAACCGTGCTGAAATTTCTATTTGTTTGTATTTGCACTTATGTTTGTTTGGTGTGATCCTCTATATGGTTATAATAGTTTCATTTCAATATAAAAATGTCGTGCACTTTGTGGGCCAAAGAATACGCCTTAATCGATATTTAGTTGTATTAGTTCCTATAATCACACGGGCGCGTTATAATGGATACTGAACTTAAGCGCAACCTTTTTTATTTCTTAAAGAAAAAATAACTTTCCAAAAAAAATATGTTTAAGTGTGGATAGATGAACATATCAACTTGAAAATAAATGAGCATAATTGTTATCTGCACTTTAATGTATACGATCAGTAAATAATAATTAGTCCATTGACCAGAGATCGGCTTTCAGTAAAGTATACATTTCATTCACCACTGTCACCAAACAGATTCGCGATGTGTATAAAGTAATAATAACCGGAGGATTTCGGGTGAAGTATATGAAAAAGTAAATATTTTTGAATAATAAAATCATGCAAATACAGTCTTGAAATATTGAATACAATTGTATAGAGGATCTTACATGAGTACACATTCATTATTGAATGTATTTAACGACAAAATGGTATAATGCGAGGCTCTTGCCGAGAATTATATCATTTTTGCTAACGAGTTTAATAAATTCAATAATGAATGAGAAAGAATGTTAGATTCTATTTATCACATAACTCACATATCGACTTTTATTGCATTTTGTCTGTCGCTTTAACACGTGAAACCGACATAAACCGTGGGAATTGGATCATACATAATCATTCTCGATTTTGTTGACAGCGCATACTAGGCTTATTTGCATACTTATATAACTAGTGGCATATCGAAAATATAGAATGGTGTTATTCCACTCCGTAAGTTATGTGATAAAGTTATTGCCTATAAATAAAAGTATTCCATATTGCAACGTCTGACATGTTATAGAGTATGTAAAGGCATTTTTATTAAATGATTTAAATGATGTAATTCTTTAAGTAGTTAATTTTAACTGAAATATGTTGGAGTTCATAGACAACGTCCGGCAAGTTTTGTAAAACACGTTAACGGTAATCTGGCATGGTTAACATGGCAGTCTGGAGCTGTTTGGTTAAAGGAACTAACGCGCCTAATAACGTCAAAATCACACTGCACAACCGTTAATCAAAAGTCTATCCAGGTGTTCAGGTCATATAATAATGTAGATGCCGATTTAAAGTATAGTTTTATTGAAAGGTTTTTAAGCCTGTCATTGAATATGTGTAAAATGAATTATGAGTTGGTAACTCTTAATTCGACGCTGCAGTTTTGAGGTTTGGCTTGGCTGGTTAAATCCGTTTATATTGTGTCTATAGCGTTTATATTCTCAAAAATGTAAGTTGTATATAATGAAGTAATTGCGAAGTAATTGGATATTTTTGCTAAGCGTTTGTTCTCTGTACGCACGGCATGGACCTCGGTTTATAAACCGCTTCAGTGTTTATAACACAAAACGAATACCATTTTCTTATGAAAACAGCGGGGGCGGGCCCCATCATCACCAGGGTAATTTGTAACATATTTCATTCAGGCTCTGGTTTTTACAACAACCAGTCGAAGTGGAAAATTCTAAAAAGTTTAAAGGGATATTATAGCATAGCGATATAGTCTTTATCAGGCAAGTGCACGCTATATTGTATTCACTACAAATATATTAGTATGTTGTTAAAATGCCATTGAACGCCATGATATTGGGGCATACGATCCCAAGGCGTCTCGATGTTTACATGAGGGATGGCTTAAATAATCGGTTGAGACAGGATTTCAAATTAAACAATCCTGGAATATAAGCTTTTACAGAGCAATATACAGAGCAAATAGAGGCGTGACGTGCCCTATTACAGTGCGGCGATTAATGCTCTGTCATAAATTGAGGCGTTAAGTGCCCTATTGCAGAGTAATGTTTAGTCAGCATATAGTTCTCACTCATATACAGAGGCGTACATAGAGTCCTTATTGCAGAGCAGTGTCTAGTCTCCTGTCATAACTAGAGGCGTCAAAAGTGCCATATTACAATGCAGCAATTTGTCATAAATAGAGGCGTCAAGTGCCCTATTACAGTGCGGCCATTAATGCTCTGTCATAAATAGAGGCGTCAAGTGCCCTATTACAGTACAGCAATTCGTCAGAAATAGTGGCGTCAAGAGCCCTATTACAGTGCGACGATTAATGCTCCGTCATAAATAGAGGCATCAAGTGCCCTATTTCAATTACAGTGCAGCAATTTGTCATAAATAGAGGCGTCAAGTGCCCTATTACGGTACAGTAATTTGTCATAAATAGAGTCGTCAGGTGCCCTATAAAAGTGCGGCGAAAAATGCTCTGGCATAAATAGAGGCGTCAAGTGCCCTATTACAGTACAGCAATTTGTCATAAATAGAGGCGTCAAGTGCCCATAAATAGAGGCGTCAAGTGCCCTATTGCAGAGTAGTGTTTAGTCAGCATTTAGCCACCTGTCATAAATGGAGGCGTCAAGTACCCTATTCGGTGCGGTGATTAATACTCTGTCATAAATAGAGGCGTCAAGTGCCCTATTGCAATTACAGTGCAGCAATTTGTCATAAATAGAGGCGACAGGTGCCCTATAACAGTGCGGCGATTAATGCTCTGGCATAAATAGAGGCGTCAAGTGCCCTATTACAGTACAGCAATTTGTCATAAATAGAGGCGTCACGTGCCCATAAATAGAGGCGTCAAGTGCCCTATTGCAGAGTAGTGTTTAGTCAGCATTTAGCCCCCTGTCATAAATGGAGGCGTCAAGTACCCTATTCGGTGCGGTGATTAATGCTCTGTCATAAATAGAGGCGTCAAGTGCCCTATTGCAATTACAGTGCAGCAATTTGTCATAAATAGAGGCGACAGGTGCCCTATAACAGTGCGGCGATTAATGCTCTGGCATAAATAGAGGCGTCAAGTGCCCTATTACAGTACAGCAATTTGTCATAAATAGAGGCGTCACGTGCCCATAAATAGAGGCGTCAAGTGCCCTATTGCAGAGTAGTGTTTAGTCAGCATTTAGCCCCCTGTCATAAATGGAGGCGTCAAGTACCCTATTCGGTGCGGTGATTAATGCTCTGTCATAAATAGAGGCGTCAAGTGCCCTATTGCAATTACAGTGCAGCAATTTGTCATAAATAGAGGCGTCAAGTGCCCTATTACAGTACAGCAATTTGTCATAAATAGAGGCGTCAAGTGCCCTATTGCAGAGTAGTGTGTAGGCAGCATTTTGGTTCCCACTCATATACAGAGGCGTACATAGAAGCGTCAAGTGCCCTATTGTAGAGTAGTGTTTAGTTCCCTGTCGTAAATAGAGGCGTCAATAAGTCCAATATGACAGTGCAGCAATGAATGCTCTATGAAAATAGTTGGAATGGACAACATGACGATTCGGTGTAGTTTAATCATCAGCAGTATTTCGTATAGAGTTCATATTGCTAGCAGTTGTATATATTATTAAATAAACTTGTAGTATGCATACAAAACAAGAATTTCTTATAGTATTAAATCATCGTATGAATTAATATTAATGATTTATGCGCCAAAATATTAGCCGGGTCGTTGAGTTTTCACCCACCAAAGTATTTTATTACCAATATCTAGATCGATTATTTAATGGCGTCCAGCTTAGTGCAAATCATGATATGTACATTAAAAAATATGCAACTAAATCGCATTTTGATGGTTTTATTGTTTGAGGCACTTGTTTCAGCCAAATGTTGTTCTGCAGTGGCTTGAGCAATTTAAATAATACGTACATTAATTATATATCACTAGAACTGGTATTTTTAGTGGTAAATAAAAATACCTTAGTTTTGAAAATCGATTGAGAAATCAATATTTTACGGCCCAAATGATTTTTTGATGGGGTTTTCCTCATGTAAATTTCGTGTTGGTGGGACAGCAGAAAATTAAGAAATTTTAAATAACTTCAGTCAGCCTACATATTTTGCTATAAAACTTCCAGGGTGTCTTAATTTATGAATATCCAACGATTTAAAACCATTTTTGGATTAAAATTCTAAAAAAAATAAATTCATACAGCAACATTTTGCATTTGAAATGCCCATCAAAAACAGTTTTCACGCATGACAATTTTTATTTCTCAATCGATTTTGAAAAGTAAGGTATTTTATTAACCACTAAAAATGTCTAGTTCACTAATATGTAACTTATTTACGTACTAGATGAATTTTGTCTGAAAAGTAAAAAAAAAAGCTTTAGCTGAAACAAGCGCCTAAACAATAGCAGGATTGGCACCCATTATTCTTCCAGATCGCCTCCAGTCCCTTTAATTAGAAAAAAGTGTATTCATAGGTTTTAACGGATACTGGTGAACATTTTCCAACATTCGAATGACGTGACGCGCGATGTTGGTACAACTTAGCGTGACACCGTCAAAACGTTGTTTTTGTTAAATAGGACGACATTGTTTGATAGACTATGGAGGATCTTACATTCGTGACTGTGTATTATTGCTTTTAATAAACTCATTGGATAAAAAGATAGGATACTCGTCAGAGAATGTATTATTGATTTTAATAAACTCGTTGGATTTACATTCGTGACTGTAACGATAAATATTCAAGGTGGCTGAACGTATTGTATGACATACCATGCATACAACTGTGGCTAAATATTTTTCGGTACACAAACACGGTGATTCGGTCCTCATTTGCATCTGTAATACACTAGTGTATTACGAAAAATAAGTCATGGCTTTATTACACTCCCAGAAGCCATGTTATGTGATAAATTAATATTCTTTCTAAATATTAATTTGTTTTATATATAGAAGTGGCTACACTCATACAACACCATCTTTAAAGTTAACATAAAGATACGACGCCCTCGGCAGGTTAGCGGTTCATTCAGAGTATTTTCACCGCCATATATATATATATAGTTGCCACATTCACAATTTCACAGTGTGGCGATTTCATTTAAAATCAAGTTTACAATAATTAAACAGTTACAAAACAAAAGTTATTTTGTTGCAAGTATACAGTTTTACTATTTAAGACTGCAGTAGAATTATTTCCAAATGCTTATTGTTAAATATTTCTTGTTTATTTCGGACAAACTGGCCATTGAATCGGTGTTTACAAACGTGTAAGAATAAGTGTGGGTGCCTAATATTTCAGGCTGTTCAAGACTCATACAGCCCAAGAAAACATACCAACTCGATAAGGAACAGACTAACTCGATAATAAACATAATTATTATCTGCACATTAATTCATGAAATTAGTAAATACCGTGAATGTCGGAACGCCCAGAATTCAGAATTTAGCACACACACAAAATGTGTTGTTGTTTCTATCGCGGATACAAGTTCTAGTACTAAGACTACGTTTAATAATACTAATTAATAATACTAATTAATAATAATCATTAATATTTGATATTTTACATTTTTGTTTTAATGATTATTTTGAATGGTCCAGCTTAAAAAGGCGCCAAATCCTATATTTCATTTATATAAAATACTTTAAACTCACCGATTTGGAACAGATTTAACAATATCCATAAACTCAATAATTTCATGTTTCCGCTTTGTCGAATAATAGATAAATGTGTGTATATATATATAAACTCTACAGCTACAGAATTTAATTTATTCGGATTTCATTGTACATAACTAGATACTCATTGGAGCTTTTTCCAATCAATATGTTTAACGCGCCCTAAGGTTACATACTTATGATCAGACTACACCAATTACCAACCAATCAGCGGGCAGGGAAAAAGTCCCAGGGTAAATTCGGAGCTATTACACATAATCTCTTAATTTTGATTGGTTGTCAAGGTAAACAAACCAAAATATCTTGCTAAAAATGAAAATTCAACTTTTGAAGAGTACTTATAAAGGTTGAATCATACATTTGGGCAATGTATTCACAATGTGTTGCATACTCAAAGAAAGTAGTATATTTTATATTTTCCTCATGTTTCTACATGCAAGTAGGTGGGTCAGCAAGATCCGACCCAAACAGTTTTTTCAAAACATACTCAACGTATGGCTTCTGTATGTTTTTTTGATAAAACTAAGATAGGTATTTCAAAACAAGTAATAAGAAAGATAGCTTCCTATATTAAGGAACTCTGTACAGAGCTTAGAGCTATAAGTAGGCCTATGGAAAAAGAATTGGTGTAGTATGACCTAAAGATAGATTCTGCATAGGGTAAAAGTGAAAGTAGACATACTTTTTTTCTTAAACAATGATTTGAAAGTGTGAGAAATGTTGAATTGTGGTGTTTTTGACTTTTCTTATAACTCTTTTCATGGTTTTTAAATATTTGAAAGTTTTATGATTAAACATAGGTAATTTAAATTCCTTTATAGGGGGTAGTGGACACAAAATTAGCCATACCTGACACCTGGTATACAAAATTTGCCTGTAATGCACATGTTTGACTAGTTAAAGGTATATCTAGTAAGTTTTACTCATTTCTGAGGGCTTTGTATACATTGTTTGGCAAAAATGTCAGAAAGCGACAATCTATATCTGTCCGAAAAGATGTCGAAAAGCTGCTTTTGTCTGTTTTGAAAAAGATCTTGAGGTAAACTCTGACTTTGAGTGCATCGCTTCTATACGGTTAGTGTCGATATGCAAATATGTTATGCGGTTTAATACATTTTACAAATTAAATTATTTATTTGGCAAAAAATATGAGCTTTTGTATGTTTTTCAAAAGTTTTTGCTACCCCACTCACTTCATTTTAATGAATTTTCATGGATCTGTACTTTAAACAGTGCCTATTGGCTGCATGGTTACATAAAAACGACCTGTAAATATGGTATAAACAATATCTAATAAAAAAAATAAAATACACAGTACAAAACAATGAGCATATTGTAAAACATGGCATGGTCCTAAAAATGAAGTTGGGGAGGATAGTCTCAGAATTATTTTTTGTCATTTCTAAATTGAAAAGTTGAATTTTCTTGATGGTTTCACATATAGAAACTGCTGAATAATGTTAATTAATTCATTTGAAGGCAGATTTTGAATACATACAAAGACAGTGGCGTTTTATGGTAAAATCTGCTATTTTGACCCCTGAACATCACAAATATCCTTTTTCAGTAGATATTATTTTCAAGATAGCTTCAGCTGGTTAAAAATCACATGTTGTTGATGAAATCAATTTAAAATTACCTTATTTGAAGCAAAATATTGGAACGGTTGTAGAGATATGGCATTTTGAAGACTCTGGATTTACGCGTAAAAAACGAAGGAATTTTGCTTTCAAGGCTCTTTTAAGCCCTCATATTTTGTCGAAAAGGATTTTTTTCTAAAAAAGAATGACATCATTTCTCTCAGATCGAATGTATCAAATAATTTAGCCAGAAAAACACAACTTCAGTCAGGTTTGAATGTCTCTTTAGATCAGACTACATCATTTACCAACCAATCAGCGAGCAGGGGAAAAGTTCCAGGGTAAATTCGGAGCTATTACACAGAATCTCTTAATTTTGATTGGTTGTCAAAGTAAACAAACCAAAATATCTTGCTAAAAAATTAAAATTCAACTTTTGAAGAGTACTTATAAAGGTTGAATCATACATTTGTGCAATGTATTCATAATGTGTTGCATAATCAAAGAAAGAAGTATATTTTACATTTTCCTCATGTTTCTACATGCAAGTAGGTGGTTCAGCATCATCCGACCCAAACAGCTTTTTCAAAACATACTCAACGCATGGCTTCTGTATGTTTTTTTGATAAAACTAAGATAGGTATTTCAAAACAAGTAATAAAAAATATAGCTTCCTATATTAAGGAACTCAGTACAGAACTTAGAGGTATAAGGTAGGCCTATGGAAAATGAATGCCACCGGATCGTTGTACTGTGTCCGTATTCGGGATAGTTTCAGCAAATGTCTCCGATTAATGTCTCTGATACACGTTCACCGATGTAAACGGGAATACCTACAAAGTGAGGAACTTGATCACCTGCAAATCAACCAATGTCGTTTATGCAGTGAACTGTAGATGTTGCCAGTGATACATCTATGTGGGAGAGACGGGCGATACCCTGTATCAGAGACATTTGCTGAACCTATCCCGAATACGGACACAGTACAACGATCCGGTGGCAGCACACTTTTACACAGATGGACACAGTATCAGTGATTTTAGAGTGATGGGTTTGGAGAAACTGAATGGGGACGAGCATTACCAGTTTGCATGTGTTTTCCCCAAGATTAGTTTCTATTTCATTGTTAAATCTAACCTGAGGTTAAAGTAGTATGTCTGTTGTCATGAATAGTAAGTATTTTACTGTGTTTGTCAGGATTATTTCTTTGGAGAGTATGAGCACAGAGGTTAGGTAGAGATGTGGTTTTGACAGATGTTTATTTCAAAATACGCATAGTGTGAATGAATGCCGCAAAATGTTGAAAAACTGAATCGGTGTTTTATTCCAGATATGGGACCGTTTACTAGCCAAATGTGTTTAATACACAGAATAAAAGTGTATTTAAGCGAACGAATGTTGTGGAACTTGTGACTGATCTCCAAATATAGCCTATATTGCATTGTGTTCAATATGCTGATTTGCACCGGTCTGACACCTAGATAACACCGGGAACGCGCACCCGGTACGGATTTTGACGTGATTTGCGGCGCAATCCTAAAAATGTAAAAGACAATAATATTGTTTTTGTTATATGATGCAATGGATAAATAAAAGGACAATACCTGAAAATAGAACCTTATTGTTTGATTCTAATCAATGTATTATTAATTAATTATAAATAAAACAAAAAAGCGATATTCAATATCAAAAACCATAAGTATTATTGCTATGGAACCTTTACTAAAATGACTGGCATGACATGTAGTTGGTCCTACACAAAATTCATTTTGATTCGATGTCCAACATGGCCACCAGCGGCCATCTTCATTTACATAGAGTTATATAGGAAAAACTTGTGGCGATTACTCTGAAAATACTTGATGGATTTTCATGACACTTTACAGGAACTTGATGTTGCTCTTGATGTCTAGCTGGTCTTAAGTAAAAATCAGGTCCGCCGAAAATTCAAAATGGCTGCCACAGCTAAAAATATTTGTTTAAAAATACAAGTTCATGGCGACTACTAAAAACAAGAAGATTTTAACTTTTTAAATTAGTAACATTTTGCATTTAAAGAGTACTTTTGGGGACTAATTATCTTGATTTCTTCATGTTGATTGACTCTTTTAAGCATTTTATCCATTAGACCAAGTACAGATATGCCCAATGTCATTTTATATAACATGCAAAGAAAGGTAAAACTGTGAAAATTGTTACAGATTTTGACGCTGTCGACCGCTCTGTTTATTTTTGAAACGCCTATATTCTGATCGACACTCAGCCGATTCGCCAAAATGTACGATTTTTTATGCGTTATATTATAGGCTTTGCCATAATAGTGGCGTTTAAAATTCACCCTCAGGGGTTCTTATAGGCACACAGGAAGTAAATAACTATGGTATTCATGCCTGGTGAAAGCTTGGAAAATATTGTGTAGGACTCAAACGGATTTGTTTTACTTCCGGTACACCTCAATAGCTAAAAGCACGAGTATTTCTCTATATGTAAAATTGTTAGTCTGGATCATCTGCGACGCTTGCTTATTTTCAAGACAAACGTCTAGAACAGTTCTACTAAACAAAGTTTGACCTTTGCCGAGATTCCGGTATCGTTTCTGATTGGCTGACATTTTGAAACGATTGAGCATGTAATAAAATATGAGAGGATGATGGGGGTTGGGAGGGCATACCGTATGCAACATTTAAAATCTAATAGCATTTCAGTCCTATAATAACTAATAACGATCACATCTGGAACAACAGTGTGTCGGTTTTGTTATATCCAGACTAATAAATGTGTATTTGCATTTTACATATCCAGACCATACATAAGTCGAAAGGCATGTGTTCTTTTTAAAGACATGTGTCCCCTTAGAAAAATATTGATCGTAACTCAAACTCTTAACTGTTTTTTAAGAGTATATGTAAGAGTTGATGCACGTTCGGTAACACCATAAGACATTGTAGTGCGGTGCGACTGAATGGAGATGGACACACATAAACACATACAGACGTTCTGATTGGTTGATGTTCGGATGAATAGATGGACAGACATTTATGCATGCTTCTTATTTAACACTCAACTGGTTTTAATTGTTTACAAAATTTATATGAACAACCTGTCGCAATGTCAATATCATACACAATGGGTGCATTTCAGTCAAAGTGAATTTTAAAACATGGCTGTAAAATCGGTTATAGATAGGACATAAACCGTTTGATATATTCATTGACGTGATAACTACTAGAGGGTAACCTATATCAGTTGGTTATGTTCTTAAAAAAATAAGATTGAACATAAATAAGCCTTATATCATGCAAATGTCTAATCCTGAATGTTCACGGCAGGAAGCTTATGTAATCATAACATTTCCATTATATATTATGATTATTTTATATTATGATTAAAATGTGTTATTATAGTTAACTAAAACAGCGTTCGTATTCATATGAATAATTAATACTGCAACCTCCACTGAGGGAGAGAAATACCTAGTATTCAAACTGCGTAGATAAAATATTGTAAAATATCAGTTTACCGACTATCTTTTGAATATGTAAAACTATTCAATTCGTAACCAGACGTATAATTTGATATGTTTGGCTTTAGTGCATCCTTAAAAGCATATCTTTAAGCGCATTTTGAAAAGACCTGGGTGCAAGAGATTGTATTACTCTCAGAATAATGACACCGGTTAAATATCCACAAAAGCTAACACTTGTCACGTCAGTCAAACAGTAATTGAAGTGATATTAATTTGTTTAACACATGTTAAGAAACATATTGTGGGGTAGTTTTAAACGATATCCTGTATTAAGTATGCCATAACTAAAAGTAATTAATTCATATTTACTGCATATCAGGCAAATACACTTGATAAATAACTCTTGATTTTGGTTTTGCTGTTACTTTTAATAGGTATTTACCAGTATGTAATTTCAGCAAACATATTATTTGTTGTGCATGACACTGAAAAAAAATGCATGTATTAAAATAATTTGCTTAAAAGTTCCATTTTTTCAGAATTTTAGCTAACACAATAATTTCTACAGCCAGAAAACATCTTATAATGGTATTCTCTTTTTTATATTTGGAATCATGTTGATCGAGTGGTAATAAAAGAGAACAATTCCGTTTCTTGCTATACAAATGCACTAGTGCTAATATAGTTTCAGTTTTCATCAGAGGAGTATTTTTTGTTTATAAAAATTGGCAGCAGGAGGTACTCCAGAATGTAAACTTTTAATTATCGATAAACACAATAATCGCCGTTCATGCAAGCCATCGGATCCACCTAACATACTTTCACTTTCGGTGTTCAAACGATGACCGGGTCTGCCTATTCAATTTAACATAGCTATGCCCCTCCTGCCATATACCCTATAATTATATTATATACATCCTTACACACTATGTCCTCGCAGCCTATATATCATTACATTGTATGTCTCATTAACCTCTATATCCGTTCATATTATGGCCCCATACCCTCAATATACTTACATATTATATCCCCATGCCATATATGTCCTTAATATCTTTACATAGTATGTCCCCGTACCCATATTTTCTTATGTTCCAATATACCCTGTATATTACATCCCCATACCCTATATATCCTCCAATGTTATGTCACGTACTCTCTATATCCGTTCATATTGTGTCCCCAGACCCTCCATATACTTACATATTATATTCCTCTACCTTTAATTCCTTACGTAGTATGTTCCCGTACCCTCTATATCCTTATGTTCTAATATACCCTATTTATTATATACCTGCATATACAGTCCGATCGGCGTTTCGTATTTGTACCACGTGACTGTACACTACTTAATGTTGTTATTGGACGTTGTACCGTCCCGAATATATTTTTTTTCATATTGGACGGTCCAAAACAAGATGGTGGATTTAAAAAAAATATCGGTATAAACTTCAACGATAAAAACCGAATATCGACAGAAAGTTCGGAATGAGTATCTGCTGAAGTTGACGTGATATTTGACTGTGATAATATGGTTGAAAATAGTAAATAAATGATTCATTTATTGTTGTTAAAGGTCTTTGTTGTTTAATTGTTTAATTGTTTTTTTTCCCCCTGTAAATTTAGTAATATAATAAAAAAGTTATTTAACAGTGTATTGTGCAAAACGGGCTTTTATTGTCGTCGTACATGTTGTGGTGAAAGTCGTACTCGGACAATAAAAACCCGTATTGCACAATACAGTGTTCAATAACCTATTAATATAATATCCCCATACCCAATATATCCTCGGATGTTATGTCCCGTGTCTCTATATCCGTTCATATTATGTCCATATACCCTGAATACTTACATATTATATTCCATACTCTTTATATTCTTACATATCCTTACATCGTATATCCACCTACCTTTTATATCCTTTACATTATTGATGCCCATATCCTATATATCCTTACATATTATGCATACCTCAATATACTTGCCTATTATATTCTCATACCCTATATATCCATCATAATATTTTACGAACTCTCTATATACTTACATAAAATTATATCCCCATATATATCCTTATATAATATGTCAACGCACTCTCTATATACTTATTATAGTATATGTTATCTCCATACCTTATATATCCTTACATATCATATCCCTATACTCTATATATCCTTGTATAATATGTCCCCATACACTCTATATAATATAGAGCGTATGTATATAATGTAGAGCGTATGGGAACATATTATATAAGGATATATAGGATATGTCGATATTATACTTACATAATTATTATATCTAAAGTCAAGGCTTTGACCATGGGCGGATTCAGGCGGGGACGCTTCCGGCGCTCCCCACGACCCACCCTAAAATGTGAAAAGTTGTGAAAATTAATGTAAAAAAGCTACTTCTTTTTTTGGGATGTTTTTTAAAAGTTTGATGCCTAGACCCTAACAAAAGTCTGAAATTTAATGTGAAAAAGCGTGTTTTTTCGTGTTTTTAGTTTTGGTTCTCGACATTTTTTTTAAATTTGCGCTCCCATCTCAAATCGCATGTTACTAGTCGTTCATAAACATAACTGAAAGTGCAAGTACATTGTAACCAACCAGTACAGTATAGAAAAAGTTTATACAGTAAACAATGCAGACCGCTCTGGATAGATCCATTTATCGGAATCTATCCACCGAGCACGTTAAAGAACTATTCATTAGTAAGTTTAGGGCGCAGGTTCCTGGATTACTATATATCATTATATTCTCTCTGGGGCGGCTCTCAATACCCTATAATACTGTGTTGATTAGTCGTTAAACAATATGCATTCATTATATAGGCAAATACATGAAATAAATATCAGTCCGGTTATTAAAGAAGTATCATGTACTGATTTTTGTTTTTATATCCATTTCTGCAATATTATCTTACTTAAAGGGACACATGGCAATCTTGACTTGTTTAACACTCGTGCATTCCCGTTAGTTTTTCTATATAACTTGCATTTTAATCATTAATATTAATAATTAGAATAGTTCAAAGCAAATTGTGTTTACATATTACTAACTATATATTATATTGCGCCAATAATATAATTATATAAAAAAGGGTAGAATAACGAAGACTATCGAAATCTCAATTTTTTATTTGATTATAATGCAGGCAGTTTTAAGTCTATAGGATACAGGTATAATAAATCGAGGTGCTAATTGAAATGCTTAATAATAAACGATCGAGATTGCCATGTGTCCATTAAAATAAAAAAAACATAAAACGGAAGGTATAACACAGTGTTAACTATATATCAGTTATGTTTTCTACATATTACATGAATACAAAAATGAAAGGTTGAGTGTTATTTGCTTACAAAATCAAGAAAATATATTTCCACTACAATGTCAAAGATGGAAACACATTTGGACACATTAAGAAACAGCTAGTTATGACTAATGTAAGGCAGTGTGCACTCGTGCTTAAGAAATAAAATATTTCCAGTGGGTTTATATTGTCCCAGATAAATACCTGGTGGGCGGCTTGAAGTTCATTGATACCAAGGGCTGCAGGCCCGCGGTTTCGATGTGTTTCAAGTCCCAAACATCAGGTTTTGATCTCGCACAATATAAACCTGCTGGAAATATTTTATTTCTTATCTAACATGGAGTTTTATGTATCATGAAACACATTTTGTCGAGAGATTGCACAAAATACAAACAAATTCTCACAACTGTATGCCTATCTCTCAACATCAAATGAGAAGAATAGGCAGCTTTATCCTATTTATATGTGTTGTTGGAACGTAGCGTCGCTTAAAATAACACATTTCATTGCGTTGTTGTTTGCCTCTGACGTTTAAAATGACGTCTCAACGGTTATCATGTTTTATGGAGTTTCAAACGGTTGACGTTTGATGATTTCTAAGGTTTAAAGTCCCTCTACCATATGAGCCCGAGGGAAGAATTCCCCGTTGACTCGGCATTATGTCTGGACTATTGTGTGAGTGATTGTGTGTAGTGCTATGTATCTATCTACAGTCTACTTGAAGCATATATAATGCTGCCACACTGGAATACGACGCCGTAGTACATGATACCCCACCCAGACACATTATTCTGACAACGGGTTGACCAGACGTAGTAATACCCATTATTTGCTTGTCGGGCATGGGTTACAAGTAACTACTCAATTTTTAAAGTCTTTGGTATGACGCGGTCGGGGGACTCGAACCCACGACCTCCCGAATGCAAGGCAGACACTCTAACCACTACACCACAATGCTTCGGTACGGTTGACGTACATGACGTCAGAGGTTTATATAGTTTTTTTTCAGACCACCCCAATAACCAATCAACATTGAGTAATTTAATAAACCATGTTATATTTTAAAATTCACCATTTTTTTTCTTTCAACAATTATCTCATTTTTATTTTGGTAAAAGAAAAAACATTATATACAGTTTTTTATTATACAGGCTTCATCAAGAACGCATGTGGTAATAGGTAGATCTGGTCAGTTTTATTGATATCAATTACTAAACCTATAGTAACAGGTCAGTTATAATAGGCTTCATGCTGTAAGTTGCTCCGCCGGTTTGAGCAGTGTTTCGACCACTGAATGTTAGACTGTATACATGTAAAACCATTTGATAATTTCTTCCGTCTTGCGGCTTGTTCATTTTCTATGCAGATGAATACACTACTTCTTGTCTGTATCAAAATTACCCATAAGCGGGTGGTCAGTAATGACCATATACTGTGATCATTGCCAATTGAATTGCAACACTAACATGCTTCAATGTCAGAAAAATTTGGGGATTTAATTAAATATTGGGAATACAGACTTCTTTGTAAACTCTCCACGTTTAAAGTGTCCATTACCCAGAACGACATAAAAGGGGATATGTCTCACAATATTTGTTCTCGAGCTCAAGGACAACACATTGTAATGTTTGTCAACAGTCATGCATTTGTACGTATTCTAGCGTAACATTATCTGCTAAACAATCTCAAAAACAAATTATACACACTAGAAATGCGAACGACATTGGTTAAGGTCGCGTTGACTCTTACATCTAGGTAATTTGAACTAGCTTTAACAAACACAAGCCCATATTTTAGATTATATTGCACCAGTTATATATTTAAGATAAGTTAAACAAACACGAACGATTGTGCTACCTGTGCAGGCAGATTTAAAGTCAAAACAGTACAGGACTAATACATTGAATATCTAATAGTTTCATTTTTATAATGATAACATATTCGAATTCATCAATCTTAAAGCTTCAAATGTCTTATTAAAGAGATGTGTCTGCAACTGAATACAAAACAACACAAGAAACGACCAATTCAGTAAATGCTGTATATACATGATACATACAAATACCACCCGAAAGAAAAAGATTGAAAATGGAAAGGAGTGGAATGTACAAGAAATCTTGTTCGATTCCGTTCCAAAGTTCAACTCCACGATTAGGCCCTTCTATGGGGCTGTTTCAGTTGATGAAGACAAATTGTATTTTTATAACGTTAACATTAATTCTACAGGACATTTGTGTATCCATGTCATGATAAAGGTTAATTGGCGTGCTCGTTAGGCCTAACTCTGGAAAGCATGCATTATGGTCAAGTGTACAAAATTGCAAATGCCTTTTAAAAATCGTCCCTACTTAAGCTGACAATCATCTGTCATATCAAATATTGAGGAAAGTGTGTTAACAAATTACATAAAATTAAATAAATGTTAGCAGTAAAAGTATGTCTTATACTTCTTTACGTTACCAGTACTGTATAAAACCTCTATGCCTATATCCTAGTGATACGCAGTTTATACCGTTCCCCGATTATGTCGCTAAGCGGTGATATCTTGTGAAGTAACAACACACGTAGGCATAAACGTCGAACAAGAAATGTAGCTTTCAGCAGACAGTCAACCAAAAACACGCCGCAATAAAACAAATAGCAATTACAATGTTAATAAGAAGCAACGCATGCAACTTCTCAAACACAAATGGATTGACAATAGGGATACCGCCTTGGAACGGTCAATGGCAAAATGACCTCTAGGGAGGTTTAAATCAGGTTCCAGTGTGCACCAAACCTATTACCCTATTGTCATCCCAATGAAACGGAACTGTAAGGAGTTTATGTTTAAAACTGAGAAAGAGGGTTAATAGGTCAACGTAACATCACGTTGCTGTTATTCTGAAAGGCAAACTGATCAATATCACTGTATGACAATGTTTAAGGTGGTGATAAACCTTTGGTGACACTGAAATTGACATTTCACAGTTGGTCAAACTTATATGAAATGTTTCAATTTTTTTCTATCATAACAAACGAAAACGAATGTTACCGTAACCTACCTGTTAACCCCCTATTCCGCATACATTTTAAAATGTAAGTGAGTGGAATATAGGTGGAATTTAGTGACCACATTCCGAACTATCTTTCACTGTCTTTCGATAACAGGGTAGTTTTGTTCTCAAGGCAGTAGTTTCCTGTTGGCATAAATAAGACGGGGAGACTACACCCATCTTGCTCTTGCAGTAGGACTGCACCCACCCCTATATCTGATGCATCCGTACTGGGATAAACTCATTGTCAAGATCGGACACATTTAATATAGGAGTCTTTACCAGGTTACCCTTTAACGAAATAAAATCCCGTTCCTGGCTTCCACCCCCCCCCCCACCCCCACCCCACCCACACACACACACACACACACACCCACGCACACACACAAGTTATCTAACTGGGTTGAACGTTCTTTGTCAAAGTAGATATAAAAGTCGAACCGCCGGAAATTCAGCCGACAAAAGGACCACAGTCAACCACAAACACGCACAGAATCAAACACAACTACAAAGATGAACTAAGGCAAGACATGACATCCCAAACATAAATGGACTGACACTAGCGCCTTAGATTGTCTGGGTCATGTTGTCGGGAAGGATTAACAATTGGTATCCAAACCCAACAAGGTTAAGGCGAGTCAGGAAGCACGATGACCCGAGACCAAGAAACAAGTTAGGTTGTTTTGGGGTTGGAGGGCTTTAATCGAAAGCACCTTTGTCAAACTTGACAGATGGAGATGTTCCCAGAGCTACTTCTTATGGTGCCTATGTTTCTCAGACTATCTGTTTTTCTAGAGCCGTGTTGCCATAAACTTTGAAAAACCTTTGCAAAACGTAATCTCCCTTTTATATATAAAAGTATTTTAAGAACTCTTCTGCGACATAGACTATCACAACCTGACTTCTATGGTGATGTGATTTATAACTTCGAAAGATCACCAACACTGTGTCTATAAACGGTAGTTCCATACCTGATGAAAATAGTATCTAATAGGAAACTTGTTATAAAGTTTATCAAAAGAGGTTATGACCGTATCATTTGCAACGCACTGCAAGTTTAGTGGTTGACCCATTTACAGTTCGCCATTATGCTTTCCTCTTTGATTGTAAGATGACCGGACAGATTGTGGACCCTCTGATAAGTCTACCTAAATCCTCAAAGGTAGGTATAGTTTGATATTTGTCTTATAGTAGCCTTAACGGTTTGTTATCCTGTTGCCCTGGATTTTGCCAAGTCACTGAGTACTTGCTTTGACACTTTTTATGCTTTTTCTTTTTAGATTTTAGCTACAGATCATTTATAAATACTGATAAGGATGATCATTTGGAAGCAACAAACATAAGGGAATAAAGTAATATACTCGATTTTATTGAGTCTGTTCATCGAGGGTAATGTAAGAAGCAACACCTATCACGCCCCTAGCACCGGCTTAAGCGGTATTCTACTTCAAAGCCATATATATTGTACTAGTTGGAAAGGACCAGTAAAATAACACTACTGATTCATAGCACGGGGAGAAATTTTAATGTCGCCACACTGCACTTAACGAACTCTAGTGTGAAAGTTAATAAATACTGATTCGAAGCGAAAAACACAACCAAGAGACGCACACTCGGTTTTGAGTCTATTCATGAGAGGTAATGTTAGACTAAACACCTCTCACGACCCCTAGCACCAGCTTGAACGGTATTCTTCTTCAAAGCCACATATATTGTTCTCGTTGATCCTAATAGACCAGTAAAAATATCACTACGGATTGTGCTATACTTTAATATGTGCTATACCTATGCCTTGTTTGTTAGAGAATATTACCTGACGTGTATATCTTTATTTACGATTGTTTTGTTTATGATATGGCGTCTAAAAGTAGCGTTAAAGCCTAAGCCTCCAGAAGCGGAGCTAAGCCCTCTGAGTGAGTAAGCCCTCGGGGTGAAACCATCTCTGTGAAACCAGCTGGTGTATAACGTTATGAGCGGTTTTGACGGTTTCCGTACCTGGACATATAGGTCAGGAGTTTGACCAGGGACACGTTTTTGGTCCACCTCAAACTTCACTGGAGATCCATCACATACTACCCTCATAATCTTCATATCATCAATCCGCATAGGAGCCATTTGATAATCAATTCAACGGTAATTGGTGTCGCGCACCGTATTCACCTCTTCGCGCATTATAGTATTGCTATGATCGTGTTATTTAATAGCATAGTGTTAATGTATTTTTAACTTCACTGTTGATTAAATAAGGAACATCATCAACATCTATATTACGTTGTCATCTATAGACAGTAGTCTGTACGTTCGATAAAGTCGAATTATTGTGTATAGCGAAAAGTTATTGCAGAATTGCGACACTGTCAATTCAATATGACCTTGACGTTTGATCTACTGACCCCAAAAGCAATAGAGATGTTTCTATCACCACGGGCAATGTACCTTGGAATTTTCATGAGCGTGGGTGTTATACTTTCAGAGATATCGTGGTGAATGCGTATATCCATATGAGGTCATTGCAATATTTTGATTCCAAAAGCAGTAAGGTTCATCCTCTCATCAAGGGCGATGCACCTTAGTACTGTTATAGCCAACATGGGTATTATAATTTCAGAGTTATCGTGCTGAATGCGTATGTTCATATTAGGTCATGGCCACATTGAAGCAATAGGGTCTTTCCATCATCAATGGCAATGAACCTAGTAAGTATCATAAACATAGGTGTTATCGTGTGTCAAATGTCTGTCGATACGATGTCATGGCGAACTTGACCTTTGGCGTACTAACCCCAACAGCAATAAGGTTCCTGTTGTCACCAAGAGCAGTGGATTTTTTAAGATTCTTGAGTGCGGGTCTTATACTTCCACAGTTATCGCGTGGAATCATGCCCACATGATATAATGGCGACCATGAACTGTGACATTCCGAGCTCGAAACAATAGGCTCCTCTCTCCCTGACAATGTATCCATGACGTGTCATGAGCGTGTTTTATATTTCCATTTAAGGTAATGGAAACATTGACTGTTGATATCTGAGTCCCCGCACCCCACCCAAATACACGCACGCACGCACGCACGCACACATACAAACACACACACATCAATAGGACCTACCTATGAAGACCGACCGAAAGTTATACGAAAAAAAAGCGTTTAGTACATTTTGAATTACCTTTGAATTGTAATACTTGTTGGAGTGACTGTATTCTATGAATGCTACTCTTCCTGTTCGACTTATAACATTTTCTTTCTTTAAAAATTCAAAGTGGCCTTACCACTTGGCCTACAGTCCCCAAATCAAATCAATAGAGAGCACTGTCTAACCAACATATTTTGCGAGATATCAAAATGTTAAAGCTGTGGGTTGAAGTTTAGTGTATGACCTAGTTAAAATTGAGATCCCCATATAAGTCTGGATGAATTTCCTAAAAAAACAAGTAAGGCTTTGTTCTGTTGTATTTCTTTGAAGAATAATTCAGTCAATGTCCTGTATGCATTTCATAGAAGTACGTCAACATCATGTAATGTTATAGAGTGAGGTTTGGTGCACCCTAGAACCTGGTTCAAACCCCAGCGGCCTTTTTTGCCACTGACCGTTCCAAGGTGGTAGCCCAATTGTCAATTATTTTGTGTTTGTGATTTCTTATTATCGTCTTTTATTCATCTTTAATGTTGTTCTTTGTTTCTTTGTGTGTTTGTGGTTGACTGTCGTCCTTGAATGCTACTTTTCCAGTCCGATTTCAGTTTTTTTTAATATTTCAAGTCTGGTAAACGATTCTCCTTGAAAACAGTTGTTCCATCCTAAAGCGACCTCAGTTTTATTTCCACGGTAAATGGAATAGTATTTCAAGCACGTATAAATTATAAACATATGGTTGTAGTTCATTTAAATACCATACTTTCACGTTAGATTATAATCAAATACTTGAAATATTTAGATCTAATAAGACTTTATTAGATGTTTAAGAACTTTTTTTTATTCTGGAAGTAATCGAGCATAAATTAAACTGGTATTTTGATATTTATAATAAAGATGGCAGTGTCAACAATTATTTAGATTACAAATGTAGAGGTACATTTAGTAAAATCTAAGATATTTTAATTCTGTTCTGTTCCTTAATATTGTTGTATTACCTATAAATAAAGTAAGACGAGTACGTGAACCTACATATCCTTGGCACGAAAATACCATTTACCTGATAAAAAAAATCTATATTCGTATATATTTGGAGAAAAAAAAAGAAATACGCAGAAAACTATCGTGTAAGGTAAATTATGCTGAAATTATCAAATTCTAAGTAGAAATACAATACTGTCTAATATATCTGACATTCTGTCATTGTTACAGAACGGTCGGTTACGGTTTGAAAATCTAGTGTACGTGTCCTTGACAGCAGTAGTTATAAACAACATACTGATAAAAAAAAACAATCCATAGTACGTGCTAGAACATACTCTATACTATGTATACCTTCAGCTTATATCGAGTTAGTACGAAGTATATCTCAAAATCCTAGAGAAACCAATACCACTGTCTAGTACATGTATCGGCGTAGGTTTACTACCACCAGTTGCATGTAAACCTCCGAGGTGTGTACGTGTACCCGCGTATGTTTACTATCACCAATTACATGTAAACCTCCGAGGTGTAGTCGAATGTAGTTCCTATAATAAAAAGTAATCCCTCCTTTTTTGATGGAAATGAGCATTATAAGTAGGTGGAAAATGCCCATTTCTTTTCGTTTTTGTTGTTGTATGTAAAAGAAACGTATTAATAGTTTTTTACTGGATCACTGATGAACAATTTCGAAATTTCGACTCCATGCTTACACTTTGTGAGCAACTATCAATGAAAACATCTGTACCCCTGACCTATGGTAAACAAACAAGAACTTTGTTACATGTCTTGTGACTCCCACCTTTTTCTATGTGCAAATTGCACTACTGCATTATCCATACTTGAGTTGAAGTTATAGCAAATCATTGATATATGACATTTTAACATCGGTGTCAATTCTGGAAAATAATTGTTGGTTTCATACCTGTAGAGCTTTCATATTTGCAGTATTGATATTCTCATCAGTCTCACAGATCTCGTCTTTAAAAAACAAAATCAGCTCTAGCAACCAGCGGTTTCCCGTTTAGAAAAAAATGAATCGAGAGATGACCATTATGTTGGTGCCTGGGAGTCATTTAGAAAGAGTTTAACAGAATAACAGAAACACAATGCATGTACTAGCATCCAAATTCGTTAACCAAAACTACTTCAACCAGATAAGTTCGTTCTACACCGTACCAAAAATGTGCGAATACACCGTACCGATATCTGTCAACTTGTGCTTAGACTACACCGTACCGTGTTCAAATAGCCTTGGGTACACAACGTATCATCGCGACAATTTTCAAACCCATAAAACATTTATATTCAGCAAGTTATGTGGTTAAAGGGTGATTACCTACACTCTAAATGGAAGGATTATAATATGTATGCACCTTATAGAAGTCAGAATGACTCTAAATGACTCCCAGGCACAAAAATAGTGATCATCTCTCGATTCATGTTTTTTATAAAAGGGAAACCGCTGGTTGTGAGAGCTGATTGTGGTTTTAAAACCGGAGGTCTGTGAGATTGAAGAGAATAATTCAAGACATTGAACCTTTCCTGATACTACAATAATGATTATATATAATATGAAAACATCCAGGTGAAATAACTGGGCACCTACCGTCCGACGTAAACATTGTCCGCTATCTTGAAAATAATAAACCGTACCAAAAACAAAACAAGATCTACACACCAAACTGTACTAGACAGTGAACTCCCAAGTACAGAACATCTAGAACCTAATAAAGAACTCAGTGAACAAGTAAGGATCATCTAGTACATAACAAAGAACCCAATGCCCAAGAAGGAAACATCTAGCACCTAACAACGAACTCAGTGCCCAATTAGGAAAAATCAAACTCCTAATAAAGAACTCAATGCCCAAGTAAGACACATCTAGCTCCTAATGAAGTACTGAATGACCATTACAGAACATCTAGCGCGCCTAACAAAGAACTGAATGACCATTTACAGAACAGCTAGCGCCTAACAAAGAACGCAATGGCCAAGAAAGAAAAGTCTAGCACATAACAACGAATCTAATGCCCACGAAAGGAATATTCTAGCACCTAACAAAATAGCCCAGGTAAGCACCATCTAGCACCTAACAGAGCACTAAATGCCCAAGAAAGGAACATCTAGCACATAATAAAGAACCCGTGCCAAAAAATGAACATCTATCACCTAACAAAGAACTCAATGTCCGACTTCAGAGCATGTAGTACCTAACAAAGAAATCAATGCTCAAGAAAGGAACACCTAGCTCCTAATAAAGAACTCAGTCTCCATATACAGAAAATCGAGCGCCTAATATTGATCTCAGTGCCCAGGTAAGGAACATCTAGCTCCTAATATAAACTCAGTGCCCAAGTAAGGAACAGTATATCACCTAACAAGAGCGCCGCCTAACGGGGCATTATAAGCCCGTTTCCTAAAGATTTTATGTTAAAAGCATTTCCTAGATGTCAGGTCAAAATAACCCTTACCTTTGATATTTTAACAAAAGAAATAACTGATAGGGGATGTTGTTTAACGAAGAGCACTATTTGTATAAAGTTTCAAGACTGTAGATTAAAACAGTGACTAACAGCTGGGAAGGAATTTGACATGATAAGGTCACAGTGACCTGACATATGACCTACTAAGCTTAAAATCAATAGGGGTTGTTGTTTTAACATGGGTACTATTCATGTAAAGTTTCAAAACTGTAGGTCTAAAAGTTACATGTTACAGTTAGGAAAATGTCTTAGAATTCAGTCATTGTCAGTTCAATGTGACCTTGATGACCTACTGAACCCAAAAGTAATAGGATTCCTCCTCTGACCAAGGACAATGCACCTATAAGTTTAGTAAGTATGAGTATCATAGTTCCGGGATTGTCAATTCCTATGTGTATGTCCATATGAGGACATGATGACCTTGACCTTTGACCTACTAACCCCAAAAGCAATAGGGTTCCACCTCTCAGCAAGGAAAAAGTATCTCCAAAGGTTCATGAGTGTAGGTATTATACTCCGGGAGTTATCACTTGGATTATGTACTGATGACCTTGACCTTTGACCTAGTGAATCCAAAAGCAACAGGGTATCTTCGTCTGATCAAAGGCAATGTACCTATAACGTGTCATGAGTGTGAGTGTTGTTGTTTCACAGTTATTTGACGGAATGTGTATTTCCATTTAAGGTTATGGTGACATTGACACTTGTCCTACTGACCCCAAGGAAATAAGGTTCTTTCTCTTGCCAACGTCAATGCATACACGAAGTTCATCAGTGGGGGTGTTATGATTTTGATGGTATCGCGCAGAATGCATATTACCACATAAGGTCATAGCGTATAGAACAACTACCACCTAGCAAATAACTCAATGCCTAAGTAAAGAACATTTAGAAACCCAAAAAAGAACTCAGTGCTCAGGACAGGAAATCTAGCTCCTAACAAAGAACTCAGTGCTCATGTAAAGAACATCTGGTGTCTAATAAAGAACTCAATGCCAAAAAAGACAATTCTAGACATAACAAAGTACCTTGAGCCAAAAAATGAACATCTAGCACCTAACAGAGAACTAAATGCCCAAAAAAGGAACATTTTAACACATAACAAAGAACCCAGTGCCAAGAAAATGAACATCTAGCACCTATCAACAAAGAACGCAATGCCCATGTAAGGAACATCTAGCACCTAACAAAGATTCTAGTGCCCAAGAAATGAATATCTAGCACCTAACTAAGAACTCAATACCCGACTTAGGAACATCTAGCACCTAGCAAAGAACTCAATGCCCAAGTATAGAACATGTAGCTCCTAATAAAAAACAGAATGCCCAAGTAAGGAACAATTAGAACCTAACAAAGAATCCAGTGCCTAAATAAAGAACATATAGTTCCTAATAAAGAACGCAATGCCCAAGTACGGAACAGCTAGCACCTAATAAAGAAGTCATCGCCCAAGTAAGGAACCTCTAGCTCCTAATATAAAAAACAATGCCCAAGTAAGGAACATCAAGCTCCTAATAAAAATCTCAGTTCTCACGTTAGGAATATTTAGCACCTAACAAAGAACCCAGTGCCCACGTATAGAACTTCTGTCTCCTAATAAAGAACTAAATACCCAAGTACTGAACATCTAGCACCTAATAAGTAACGTATTGTCCAAATAAGGAACATCTAACACCAAATAAAGAACTCAATTCCCAAGTAAGGAACACGTAGCTCCTAATGAAGCACTCAATGCCCAAGTATGGAACATCTAGCTCATAATAAAGAATTATTGAGAAAAAACAAGAAGTTCATCCATGACCAATTGTATTTGCATCTGATATCCAACCACTGCTTCAGCATCATAACTTGACGAGTTTATGAAAACAGCAAGAAATGGAAGACGTGTTAAGTTTTCAGTTAAATATCGACATATCCCAGATATTGTCTACCTCAAATGGAAGTATGAATGAACAAAGTGTTAATGGTGCATTGGGTTTAATAGTATACATCGCATTATATCCACCTCATCATTGAGCTATATATCCATACCATATTCATGTATCCATACAATATGCATGTATTCATACAATATTCATGTATCCATATCATATTTATGTATCCATACCACATTTATGTATCCATAGTATATTCATGTATCCATACCATATTCATGTATCCATACCATATTCATGTATCCATAGTATATTCATGTATCCATACCATATTCATGTATCCATACCATATTCATATAACCATACCATATTCATGTATCCATACAATATTCATATATCCATACCTTATTCATGTATCCATATTATATTCATGTATCCATACCATATTCATGTATCAATACAATATTCATGTATCCATACCATATTCATGTATACATACCATATACATGTGTCCATACCATATTCATGTATCTATACCATATTCATGTATTCATACCATATTAATGTATCCATACCATATTTATGTATCCCCATATCACATTCATGTATCTATACCATATTCATGTATCTATACCATATTAATGTATCCATACCATATTTATGTATTCCCATATCATATTCATGTATCTATACCATATTCATGTATCCATACCATATTTTATTGATGTATTAATACCATATTCATGTATCTGTACCATATGAATGTATCCCCATACCTTATTCATGTATCTATACCATATTCATGTATCTATAACATATTCATGTATCCATATCCATACCATATTCATGTATCCATACAATATTCATGTATCCATACCTTATTCATATATCTCTACCATATTCATGTATCCATAATTTATTCAGGTATCTATACCATATTTATGTAGCCATACCATATTCATGTATCTATACCATATTCATGTATCTATACCATATTCATGTTTCCATACCATATTCATGTAACTATACCATATTCATGTATCTATACCATATTCATGTTTCCATACCATATTTATGTATCTATACCATATTCGTGTTTCCATACCATATTCATGTTTCCATACCATATTCATATTCATGTTTCCATACCATATTCATGTATCCATACTATATTCATGTTTCCATACAATATTCATGTTTCCATATCATATTCATGTATCTATACCATGTTTCCATACCATATTCATGTATCTATACCATATTCATGTTTCCATACCATTTCATGTTTTCATACCATATTCATGTATCCATACCATATTCATGCTTCCATACAATATTTATGTTTCTTACCATATTCATGTATCCATACCATATTTATGTATCCATACCATATTCATGTATCTATACAATATTGACGTTTCCATTCCGTATACATGTGTCCATACCATATTCATGTATCCATACCATATTCATGTAACATTATTTACATTATTTAAGATGTCTGTGATTGTCAACCCCTTTAAGTTGTTGTGCATACTTTGCCATGTGTGTGTGTTGTTTTGTATGCTGTGTGTTATTTTGTATATTGTATGTTGTTTTGTATATTGTGTGTTGTTTTGTATATTGTGGTTTTGTGTATTGTGTGTTTCTTTGTATATTGTGGTTTTGTATATTGTGTGTTGTTTTGTATATTGTGTGTGGTTTTGTATATTGTGGTTCTTTATATTGTGTGTTGTTTTGTATGCGTAATTTTGGTTGACTATGTGAATGCTACAGCAATTTGAAAGAAGACACTGCTTGGATCACTTGACATGTTTTGAATGATATTAAAGTGCGATATTAGGAAAGATGAGAACTTTCTTTATTGTGTGGATGTCATTAAACAGTAACATACGCCTGGTATTTTATACTTGGGCCGAGGCATTATACGATTGCATACATTACATATGATGGAAAAGTGGGGTAAACACTTACTTATACAGTGGACCCAACTTTCGTGCAGGGATATTGTAGCCATTAATCACATGACGATAGCTGAGGCCATGTGATTACAAAAAATGGCGATACACTAGGTAATGCTTGGTACAGCAAACTCTTGCTGTAGCCAACAGGCAGTTGACAGTAATATCGATCATCACCTTCGAGAAGATCTTGAAAACATCCAACCTGGTTTTGGCTTGGGTGTAATATCTTTATTAAATTTACGCACATCTTCTGTAATGTCCTGAACGGAATACATGTTTGTTTACAAGTACTCTAACTTAGTAACCGGTGTGCATGTTTGCTAAAATTGATTTTAGTTTCATTTAAATAAATTATGTTTGTACCCAGACACCGTTTTTCACACTATTTTCCTATATTATGACCAAAGCAAGTTAAAATATTGGCCTAAAAAATACTAAACCAAACTATTAAACTTAGCTGGATGTGTGTGGTGGCAGTGATTACTGTAACAGAAAGGAGAAGTAACCACTGCGGGGAGTTTGCAGTGGACCCACCAACAATTTACAGTTTTAACAGAAATGATAGGCTATGCAATAATGAAATTATTGTTAAATGACGCCCCAGGAGCAGGGAATGGCTTGCTAAATGAGCATATCAAATTATATATCCCGAAAGTCGTTTATTGACATTGGTTGTCAAATTATTCTGAATATCAAATAACACATTTATTCGCATTTACAAACCCAAATAATTATGCAGCTAGCGGTGTCCCTCGAGTGGATACGTATTAGATTAAAGTTCAGCTACAACATGGCCAAATAAAAAGACGGTAAAAGTAATAGAACGTTTTAAAAGTTGACAGTGTTCTATATCAGTACATCAGTACTTGGTGATGATGTTATTTCAAGTGTGTGGGTTTTATGTGTTACTTTTAAAAACCAATTGATTAATTTTATTTAACTTTATCACGCGTGTTTTTAGATCACCGGAGTCGAAGGCTCAGTGTGATCTATTGGTGATCTATTGGGATCACTCTTCGTCCGTCGTCTGTCGTCGTTAACTTTTGCTTCAAACGACATCTCCTCAGAAACCGCTTGCCCAAGTTTGACCAAACTTCACATGTATGATCCATAGGTAAATGCTTCTTAGACTGTTAAAATTAGGTCAGCGCGACATCCAAGATGGCCACCATTACCATATATGGCCGGAACCTTAAACAATCTTCTACTCAAGAATCACTGATTTCGACAGCTTTTCTTTTAAAATGGTCTCCTATACCTAGACTATCAAGTTTTTAAAAGGAAGTTTCCGGGGTCAGAAATGACCTTGCCCTGGGAGTCCAAAGTTTGTATATTGAGATTTTGCATGTTTTTCATAGACTTATATAGGATTTTTTTTTAAAAAAATCTTCTTCTCTAAAACCACAAGGCACAGAGCTTTCACGTATTACATGTAGCATCAGCTTATGTTCCTCTACTAATTTTGTTCAAATAGTGACCCTGGGGTCTAATTTGGTCCCGCGCCGGGGGTCCCAATTTTACATAGACTTATATAGGAAAAAATCTTAAAAATCTCCTCTCTGAAAGTACAAGAGCCAGAGGTTTAATATTTTGAATTTACTATAAGATATTGGACCTTTACCAAGTTTGTTTAAATGGTGACCCTGGGGCCACGTTTGGCCCCGCCCCAGGGGTCACATATTTTACATAGACTTGTATAGGGAAAAACTTAAAAAAATCGTCTTCTCTGAAACTGCTTGAGCTACATGTTTAATATTTTGCATTTTCTAAAAGCTCACGGTCCTCTACTAAGTTTGTTCAAATGGTGACACTGGTGTCAAATATGACCCTGCCTCGGTAGTCACAGTTTTACATAGATTTACATAGGAAAAAAATCAAAACATCTTCTTCTCTGGAACTACAAGAGCCAGAGGTTTAATATTTTGCATTTGCTATAGGCTTATGTTCCTCCACCAAATATGTTCAAATGGTGACACTGGGGTCTAATTTGGTCCCGCGCCGGGGGTCTCAATTTTACATATACTTATCTAGGAAAAATAAAATCTCCTCTCTGAAAGTACAAGAGCCAGAGGTTTAATATTTTGAATTTACTATAAAATTATGGTCCTTTACCAAGTTTGTTTACATTTTCTAAAACCTCATGGTCCTCTACCAAGTTTGTTCAAATGGTGACCCTGGTGTCAAGTTTGACCCTGCCTCGGTGGTCACAGTTTTACATAGATTTACATAGGAAAAAAATAAAAAAATCTTCTTCTCTGAAACTACAAGAGCCAGAGGTTTAATATTTTGCATTTGCTATAGGCTTATGTTCCTCCACCAAATTTGTTCAAATCACAGTTTTACATAGATTTATATAGTAAAAACAAATCTTCTCTGAAACTACAAAAGCCGGAGTTTTAATATTTTGCATTTACTATGAGCTTATGGTCTTTTACCAAGTGTATTCAAATGGTGACCCTGGGGTCTCATTTGGCTCCAGGGGTCACAGTTTTACAAAGACTTATATAGGAAAAAAACTTAAAAATCTCCTCTCTGAAACTACAAGAGCCAGAGGTTTAATATTTTGCATTTACTATAAGATTATGGTCCGTTACTAAGTTTGGTCAAATGGTGACCCTGGGGTCTCATTTGGCACCAGGGGCCACATGTTTTACATAGACTTGTATAGGAAAAAATCTTAAAAAATCTTCTTCTCTGAATCCACAAGGCACACATCTCTCATATATTACATATAGCCAAGGGGTAACATTTGGTCATGCCCCAGGGGTTACAATCTAGCACCTTCATACTACACATTGTATATAGTGTAATACCGCAATCATACCTTAAACTGAAAGCTTTTTGCGTCAATATGACGACGAATATTTTACAATCGGCTGTTTTAATGAGATCCCTTCATTTTGAAAAAATAATCTGAATAGCAGTTGGCGATTTAAATTATTCAGTTGTTAAATATAATTGGGATTATAGACTTGTTTTGATGTAAAATAATTGTCAGCAATGTCACGATTTTATGTAAACTAATATCAAGTACTTTACTACTAGACTATTCTGATATGCGGACAGTTTTATTTTACAACCAATTTTTAGATTAAAATGATTATCGGTTACTCTATTTAAAGGGACTGGAGGCAGTCTGGAAGAGGATTTGGTGCCATTTAAAACACAGGAAAAAACCTGTGTAATGTGCTTCATTTTCATATGATATGTGCACATGCATTAAATATGCTGCGTATCAAGATTTGTAAACGTATTTCTTTTACATCGATGTCTTCTCGTGAACAGACTCAATAAACCCGAGTCTGCCACTTTTCTCTCTTGTTTGTGTTTGTTGCTTCCAAGGAATCACCTTTTGAGTTAATCACCCTCGATGACTTCCTGAGTAGAACCAGGACTAAGCAATGTGGATTAATTATCTTGCTCAAGGATGAATAGCATGACCACGGCTATGGTCGAACCCACGACCTCTCGATCTGCAGTCCGATGCTCTACCACTGGACCACGCACTACACTGACAATCTACTAACAATCCACTGACAATTCACTAACAATCTCGTTTTATTCGAAGTGCTGTTTAGTTTATGAATAGTCTTAAAATGATTTTCGTTCCTGTTTTGACTTTTTCTTGATAACGTTGTTTTATTATTTACATATGTCTGCATTATGGGTCAACTCGTTTGTATTTACCATCAATCGTCGAAGATGATCAAGACGAAAAACAAACCCCTTATTAAGTTCGGTTGAATTAATATTGATGAAAATGTTTGGACTGGAAATACGCCGTCTCGATGTATTCTTTTTGTTTAATCAACAATATTAGCTGGGACGAAAATGACAGCCCTGATATTAGTTAATATTGGGTTAATATTGCTAACAGCTGGATCACAAAACAAGAACTTGTTATAGACTACACACATCATTTGAATTGATATACATGATATAAGTAATTACTGCACCAACATACTAGCCGAGTCGCCGAGTTTTCCCGACCAAACTATTTCATTAACAATAATTGAATAAATAACTTTATTGAAATTTGTTTGGTGCAAATGTACATTGAATATGCAACTGACACACAATATGATGGTTTGCTCCTATTTATATATTATATTATACCAACTAGTTATATTATACCCACTAGTCTTTCAGATCGCCTCCAGTGTCTTTAACTGGCAGTGGCCCAATCACGTCCTGACTGAATTTTGTTTTTGTTTGATTGGGTAGACATTTTCCATATTAAACAACAGCGTAATTTCTGAATTTTGTTTCCAAGAAAAACACATGGTCAACTGATATATATATTTTTTAATTTGGAGAAATGAACGATTTCTTAAAATTAATATGACACACATGCTTACTATTGAATAATTCCCACACCGAAACCTGCCATTTACATACATAACGTTATCAAGAAAAAACTCAAAACAAGAACGATAATCATGGTAAGACTACATGTATATATCTAGTTGCTAACTATTCATGAACTAAACAGCAGTGCAAAGAAACCGAACATCCACAATAACACACATACATGTACTCGAAGCCGACCAAACAAAAACCGTAAAACTTAAGGCTTACAGACAGGTTGAAAGCAATTACCATGTGACATTAATGAGACCGTCTGCGAGCCGGGGACTAATGCGGCTGGGTCAGATATTAGGTATTGATTTAAAAAGGCACTATTTTGTTGACATTTCTATAATTTTATTTTTAAATTATCAATTCTATCAGCTGACATAAACAGTGTCAAATATCGTTGTTTTTCGCCGTTTTCCCAACGTTATGATTACCGATTATAGAGTCGAATAATATGTAAGTGCTGCTCATTTATTCCATTTAATTAATATTAAATGTATCAGTAATGAATTCACGTAATCCAATACTTGTTTTCGTAGAATACCATTTAAAATGACTTCATATTTTTTCTATGTTTTCTTTAAAAGTAAATTCGGTCATGAACATTTTAACGATACTCTACATGATAGTCTGGTTCTCGATTCGTCTCCGCGTTTTTTAAAGGTCGACAGAGACCTGGTGATTTACCTGTCGGCTACATGTACACATTTTACAAATAGCAATATATTCACCTAAATTATCGGGATGCACTATTGGAGTTAAGTATTGTACGATCATAATAGATGATGAGTACATTGTCACGTTATATAAGTGCCATTAAATGTCCAAACACAAACACACACCTCGCTCTCTTGTTAATGATAAGTACATTGTACTCATCATGATGGGTACATTGTCACAATATATAAGTGCCATTAAATGTCCAAACACAAAAACACCTCGCTCTCTTGTCAATGATGAGTACATTGTCACATTATATAATTGCCATCAAATGTCCAAACAGAAACACACACCTCGCTCTCTTGTTAATGATGGGTACATTGTCACATTATATAAGTGCCATTACATGTCCAAACACAATCACCCATCTCGCTCTCTTGTTAATGATGAGTACATTGTCACATAAGTGCCCTTATATGTCCACACACAAACACACACCTCGCTCTCTTGTTAATGATGAGTACATTGTCACATTATATAAGTGCCATTAAATGTCCACACACAAACACACACATCGCTCTCTTGTTAATGATGAGTACATTGTCACATAAGTGCCATTATATGTCCACACACAAACACACACCTCGCTCTCTTGTTAATGATGAGTACATTGTCACATTATATAAGTGCCATCAAATGTCCACACACAAACACACACCTCGCCCTCTTGTTAATGATGAGTACATTGTCACATTATATAAGTGTCATTAAATGTCCACACAAACACACACCTCGCTCTCTTGTTAAAGATGATTACATTGTCACATTATATAAATGTCATTAATTGTCCACACACAAACACACACCTCGCTCTCTTGTTAGTGATGAGTACATTGTCACATTATATAAGTGTCATTAAATGTCCACACAAACACACACCTCGCTCTCTTGTTAAAGATGATTACATTGTCACATTATATAAATGTCATTAATTGTCCACACACAAACACACACCTCGCTCTCTTGTTAATGATGATTACATTGTCACATTATATAAGTGCCATTAAATGTCCCACACACAAACACACACCTCGCTCTCTTGGTAAGCCTTTTATGTTTGTGGTGTCGCATGTTCCCTTGTTTTGTCGTTTGTTTTTATATGCGCGTTTTTGGTTGACTACGTTTTTGTAAAATGTTCTTGTTCGACATTTTTATACCTACTATTTTGACATATAAACATAAATTGTTGTTATAAAATACTGAAGTTGACCGAGTATTATATCAGGTGGTATATTACTGAAGTTGGTCGGGTATTATATCATGTAGTACAAAACTGAATTTGCCGGGTATTGTGGTACAATACTGAAGTTGGCCGGGTATTGTGGTATAATACTGAAATTGGCTGGGTAATACGGTACAATACTGAAGTTGACCGGTTATTGTGGTACAAAGCTGAAGTTGGCAGAGTAAGGAGGTTGTTACCTTTAACGGTGGACTTGATATCTTTAGCAGTGGTTGTTACCTAATGGACTTGTTACCTTTAACGTTGTAACACAATACAATCTCGGACGAGTTCGACAATGAAAATAAATAAAAACAGGCATTGCAAAGTTATTGAGCTACCGTCTTCAGTGTTTAACCTACATTTCAATATTACTGCAGTTGGTCGGGTATTATATCATGTAGTACAATACTGAATTTGGCCGGGTATTGTGGTACAATACTGAAGTTGGCGGGTATTGTGGTATAATACTGAAATTGGCTGGGTAATGCGGTACAATACTGAAGTTGGCCGGTTATTGTGGTACAAAGCTGAAGTTGGCAGAGTAAGGAGGTTGTTACCTTTAACGGTGGACTTGATATCTTTAGCAGTGGTTGTTACCTTAATGGACTTGTTACCTTTAACGTTGTAACACAATACAATCTCGGACGAGTTCGACAATGAAAATAAATAAAAACAGGCATTGCAAAGTTATTGAGCTACCGTCTTCAGTGTTTAACCTACATTTCAATCCAATCAGATCGACTAGATTTTAAAATTGCGTAAACATTTATTTCCATAAAACTCAGATTATGTCTTCATTTTATTAAACATGTTAAGTGCAATCACTATTTTATTTAGCGTTCAACTGCGCTTGAGCGAATGTTCATTCCCATATCAATTAATGCCATCGTTCATTGAATTATTGAAAAGTAGTTTAAACACTAAGTAAGTTTGTGTTTATTAAGTGGATTTTAACACAATTAAAACTCAGCATCCTACGTTCCCTATATTAGGGTTTCTATTTTATTAGAATTTCACTATATAAACATCACCTAATACATAATTATACCGTATTTCTCACTTCATTCTTACTATATATGTCCCCAGGGGTAAATTTTAACTTTAAAACAACAAGTTACAACTAAAACAACTCACACACAAAAACACGATTTTCTACATTATCCTTTTCTATAACTTTTCAGATTGTAATTGTGAAGTGGGGTGCCAGGTGGGGGTGCTCAACTAAAACAAACACAGATTGACAACGCAAACAAAAAAGACTAAACTTGTTTTTCACATGAATGTTACACCTTTATTAATTTTAGGTGGGTCGCCACTGCCTTTTACGAAAACGAAACTGCGCTAAACACTTGTTCAGTTATTGTCAACTGCCTCTATATGTCAGTGAACTGAGCTTTAGGGCTACAGACCTTAGCCACGTGTGGTGTCGCTCCCTGTTAGAGGCATTTTGATGGTCCTTCATCCTTGATTTCATCTCCCTCTGAGGCTGCTGTCCCTTAATAAACTTAATAAATGTGCTAACGGGACGTAACACCTCATAATGTCATATCAGGCAATGATTTTAATTGGTTCAATATACGTTGTAACAAACATTTCGAATATAACAATGCAATGTTTTTAAATGGGATACATCATGTTTTACGTTGTGTCTAGGGCTCCAACTTATAATTTTCAAGAAATTATATGTTCACACACGACTCTTTATACGACTATGTAATTATAAACTATGTTTACGTTCATTCACGGTGTGGGGGAAATTCCGAACTATGGCGAAATGGTTAAAGCGCACAAAAGTCGTACAAGGATATTATACAATACAATACAATACAATAACTTTTATTCACTCAATTTACATGAATAT